>JAGVVM010013071.1:0-11543 GCA_019149425.1 Psidium friedrichsthalianum
TTTAGTATTCTCCAGCGTTTCTTCGTACACTCTTTTGGCCTCTCTAATCAGACCGGCCTTCGCAAGTGCAGACACCATATGGTTATAATGAGCGCAAGACAGGGAAATTCCTTTTCTCTGCATAGACTTTAGGGTCTCTTCTGCTTCGATGAGCTTTGCACTCCCTGCATAGGCTCGAATAAGGGACAGGTACGTGAAAGAATCAGGTAGAATGCAATCCCTCTGCATGGCCTGGAAGTGATCCTCTGCTTCTTCATACCATCCAGCAGATGCGCATAAGTTTATCAAGGCATTGTAGCTAGCCTTTCTCGGTTTAATACCTTCTTCCTTCACTTTGGCAAATAGAAGGGAAGCTACTTGTCTTTCACCATTAGTCAAAGCATTCACGATAATGCTGATTGTAACAGGACCAAGATTATGGCCTTTCTCAGTTGCTTTTCTGTATAGCGAATATGCATCCTCTGGTCTGCCAGATTTGGCATATGCATCAATCATACACTTAAATACTAGTTTCCCAGAAAAAGGAGAATCTGTTTTCAAAAATACAGCTTCTGCCTTATCAGCTTTTCTCCTCTTGCGTACCAGCTAATCATCGAAGCAACCGCTTCATCCTCACACCCTTCTTTGATGAGAGAACTGATTAAAACCGTATAAGTGAAGCCTTTGGAGCCACCCTTTTATCCACCCCTTTTTTACAAGTCTAGGACATTTTGGTGGAGTGACTTCTTCTGCAGAGAGGACAGCATAAAGTTGAAGACCGCCACCAAAGGCAAGACTACCCTCTCCTCCACGGCAGAATAAAATGACATCATAGCCTTATAGCACCCCCAATCGTGCATACGTACAAAGGAAAGTGCCGCGAACAACTTCATCAGGTTCACAACCTGCTTCAAGCGTCTCCAGGAAAGTCTGCTCAGCAAGTTTGATCTTCCCCACTTGTCCATACACGCACAAAACGATCGTGTAAACGATCACACTAGGACGGCAACTAAACTGAAGCTTCACAAGCCAAGAAGTCCCTGAGCTGTCTCCAACCCTACTCCTCCTTCAAAACCACGTACATCTCCCTAAAACTCAGCTTACCCATGAACCCGTTCATCACCATCTTCATGTCGTACTCGTCTTCCTGTTTCTCCGCCAAGGCCCTGACGGTCCTGATAGCGACGACGACATGCTTGCCGTAGAGGTGCCCATCCCGGTCATTGCACAAATACCGGACCATCTGCTCAGGGGTTCGCTTGATCCATTTTGGAGTCTGGACGCGCGAGCCTTGGTTATGGCGTAAAGCGCTGAGGTAACGAGCCTTGGCTTTGATGATGCGACGGGCGTTGTCGTCGGAGAGTGGGTTTTGGGATTTGGGTTTGGGTTTGGGTTTGTTGAGGCCGTCGCTGAGGGTAAGCCTTGGAGCTTGACGACACCGAAAGGTGCCCATTTGTGCTCTCGAAGAGAGTTGATTTTTTTTCTTCTCGGGGGGGTTTCGATGGAGCTTGAAAATAAAACCTAAAGCTGTGTCACCCTCTAGATCCGGTCAAAAACCCGAAGGATTGAAATCACCATTGACCCTAAAAAATCCTCCTCCCCCTCCAACTCCTCCTTTTGTCTGCCGATCATGAAAGTGCTCCCCAGTGCACCTTCTTTCGGTGCCTTTTGCATGAGTGGCGACAGAACGTGAAAGTGGAGTCATCTTTCGGTGCCATTGTCCACCTCTTAGTGTTGCCGCCCATCATCACCATTTTTTTAAAAAAACTCTCCCTAAAGACCATTGACTTCACAGTTTGCAAGTCCTCAAACTTCTCTAGGGGTAGGTCGATTTTGGACATTGGATATGTAGATTAGTGAACATGGAGTCTGCAAGAGTAGCTACATTTTTCACAAGGCAAACGACATCTTGACCTTTTGCTCCCAGACCTCAAGCTGGTGTGCCTTCCTTTCTTCACCCCCTTTTTTTTATTCTGCCCTTTTCGCTTCCTCTGCATGGCGAGCTTGGGACAATACCGCGGGGATAATTTTCGATGAATACTTGCTCAAGTCAAGATTGACTAATTTTAATTAAACCCCTTTTGTCCAAAATTGAGAAGTTTCGGGCACGCTCAGGCTAAGATAGAAATTTTGAGTATTATAGGACAACGTCACAACTCATAAATGCAAAACTCAAAAATTACAAAGTTAAAAAAATGAATTATCTATAATGATAATGTTTTTATTTTTTTCAATTAATCTGAAAAATGAGATTAACAAAATAATTCCCAATTTCAAATTAATTTTTGCAGATTTTCTTCGGTCAAACTGAAGAGAGAATTAAAACAAAACACTGAATATATGTTTTTTTATATTTTTTTGGCCTCAAATGCTATTTTTTATTAAATATTTTTCTAATTTTTTTGAAAAATATTAAAAATAAAAAAATACAAAAAATTATTTTTTGTTCAAAAATGATTGCCTAAGCTTGGCCAAGGCTTCCAAAGTTGATTTTTTTTTAATTTTCCCATTTTTTCTTATTTTTTATGAATTTTCGAAAATAAAAATACCGATAAATACTGAAAATATGAAAACTCATTTTTTGGTCAAAATTGGTTCCCTAGGCTTGGCCAAGGTCCCCAAAGTTGATTTTTCAATTTATGAATTTTATGAACTTTCTATTATTTTTGAAAAAAAATACCGAAAAATACTGAAAATATGAAAACTCATTTTTTGGTCAAAATTGGTTCCCTAGGCTTGGTCAATGTCCCCAAAGTTGATTTTTCAATTTTATGAATTTTTATGAATTTTTTTAATTTTTTAAAGAGAAAATGGAAATAAAAATCAGGTGTCAACAGCTGCCCCTCTTTAAAAGGAAGCCCGATAGAGGTTCATTTCAAAGACGAGATGACACCTGAGTCCTAATTGACTCAACACAAGGAAATAAAAAAGAGTCGTGACATTTGATCTCTAATACTCCATTTAGCAAGTTCCGATCCAGACCCGGTTTGAGGAGGCTCGTATGAAGTGAGGGAGAGATAGAGATGCAAGAAATTTACCTGAAACTTACCTATTCGTCTCGCGGATATTGACTGCTCTGTCAAAGATGGAATGGAAACATAAGGATTCGTTATATGAAAACCTCAGGATGATTGAGCCTGGACCCGTATGGTAGGTCACTCTATGGTAGATTCCTAATGAAAGGATTCCACTGATTAAAATATGATTGAGATTTGACCCGTATGATGGATCACCCCATGGTAAATTCCTAGTGAAAGGGTTCTAGTGATTAAAATTGGATTGAGATTTGACCCGTAGGGTAGGTCACCCCATGACAGAGTTCCTAATGAAAGGACTCTAGTGATTAAAATTGAAATAAGATTTTACCCGTATGGTAGGTCACTCCATGGTAAATTCCTAGTGAAAGGATTCTACTAATTAAAATTAGATTGAAATTTGACCCGTAGGGTAAGTCACCCCATGGTAGAGTTCCTAATGAAAGGACTCTAGTGATTAAAATTGGAATAAGATTTGACCCGTCTGATAGGTCATTCCATGGTAAATTCTTGTAAGAAGGACTTTGTGCCTGTAGAAATGACTTGGTGTGCCTGTAAGAAAGACTTTTGGTGCCTGTAAGAAGGACTTTTGTGCGCCTGTAAAAAGGACTTTTGTGCCTGTAAAAAGGACTTTTGTGTACCTGTATCAAGGACTTTGACTGCCTATAGAAAGGATTTTGTGTGCCTGTAAGGACTTTTGGTGTTTGTAAGAAGGACTTTTGTGCGCCTGTAAAAAAGACTTTGGGTGCTTGTAGAAAAGGACTTTGGTGCTTGTAGAAAGGACTTTTTGGTCACGAAGGGTGTCATTTTAGGATCTAGGGAGACTAGGAATCCTGCAGAAGCTCAAACCCAGGTTATCTTACCTTAAAGGGTGCCATTCTGGGATCTGGGGAGATCAGAAATCCTGTAGAAGCTCAAACCCAGATTTTATTCTCTTGTCGTTCAAGCATAAGTCAAAGAGACAGAGATCAAAATATTTCGAACATTTCTGTTTTCGAGACGAATTATGCTTCATTGGAGAAAACGGATACATGTATGCGCTGCACTGGATTCAAGCACTTTGACAATCGTCAGAATTCATTCTTTTAAAAGGTTCAGGTTAAAGATATACTTACCTGAGGATTTGGAAGATTACCTTGTAGTTTCTTGACAACTAGGCTTGTTCATTCAACAATAACCGAATGAATTTCGAGGCCTTGAAAGGTAACTCGAACATCGGGAACGTGTTTCCTATCAAGCATTATCAGAGGTAGCATGTGCAAGCATTTTTATCAATGAGTTTATTGGTTCATGCAAAACTTGTTTAGCTAAGTTTGCAATGATTAGAAGCAGTCTGTGTAATAACCATGATGCAATCAATCAAATTATGGATCATGCAAAACTATTCTGTCAAGTTTGCATTACCAATTCTGTTCAAGGATGTTATCATAGTATGAACACCTCGAATGTGATTTGAATGGGGGACTTCAGTTCGAAAAGGCTTTCTCTCACTCTCGAGAAAGGTCGTTTATCCTAATTGCAGGATTGAAAAGGAATCACTTAATCTTACCATTATCGCATTCAGCAAGGGTCTGAGTAATCTTACAATCGTACGATCACGCCGATCTGGAGGTCTTTATTAGGACCATAATGTAGGCTGGGTCAAATGCTTACTAAAGGGGACTCTTTTGAGTCAAGGCCGTTGACAAAAAAGTCTTCCTCATATACTCCGGGTTTACAAGTCAAGAACCCTGCAAAAATGAGAGAAAAACAATCTTGCTTGTACCTTTTTGAACGATGCTTAAAGTCTTTCAATTCTACGTTAATCCAAGTGCCTTAATCAGAAAAGACTTTCACGGACTATAACGTAGGTTAGGATTAGGGACTAGGGAAGTAAAAAGGCTTATTTTAGCCCATAAAATATATGAGGTGGGTTTGACGTTGGTGATTATTGCATCTTTGTCACTAGTCTCGGCCCTTTGAATACTCCTTCAAGAATACCATCATTGTATGAGGAAGGTGTCAATTTCTGTTGATACCGTCATTGCTCTCGAACGGTGTAAACTTCAACTGTGTACATTTTGCAATCAGACTCCTTTAAAGAGTTTTCTTTTGCAACCAGATCCCATTGGGGATTTACATTAATTTGAATGGGCATTGGCCTTGCTTTTGACTGGCACTTTGCTTTTCTTCTTTTAGTCCTACCTTTTGCCTTTTTGTCTTTTCTGTTATGCTTAGAAGAAAGAATTTCCAAAAATTGTGCCATATACACATGTATATTAAAAATTTGGCAAACTGGAGGAGTCAACACAAGAACTCTTTGTAGACCTATTTCTTTTGAGTTCTTTTGCTTTGAGATGGTGCCATCTTCATCTTGGAATAAGCAATGATCACCAACGGGGTTTTCAAGAAACGAATATGTAGGCTCAATTGGGCAATGCAAAGGATAAAAGTGTATCGAATAGAGAAATGAAGGCTTTTCGTCATCCTAAGGCACTTGAATCACCACACGAGGTTGAAAGTAAAGCAATACTCGAAAATCGATGTTAGTCTAAGCAAGAAAATTTCTAATCATTTACCTCGTTCTATTTACTGGGACTACCTCCACTTGGCCCCGATGTGGGGCGGTTCTTGACAGGGGTTACGAAATAAAACCGCCGTTTAAATGGGTTGTTTACAGTTACCTGTAGTGTTTGTGATAGAGAAATGATTGCCTCCTTCCTTTCGGCTGTCATACTTTTTGCAAGAAAACTCATTGTCTTGGGGAATACGGAAACTGTTTAGCACACAATTCACCGTAGATGTAGGACGTATATGGAAATGGGTTGCCTTTCATCATCCTATCATGCCACATTCCACACATTCGATGCATCATGTGTAGTTTACACTCTAAGTCAGAATTGGTAAAATAAACATGCGAAAGAGTCATGTATAAATCATGGAATGTGCAAACACAATGTGGATGTGGCAATTTTTAAGCAACATGCGTGTTTACGAAATGTGCAAGTGTTTCAAGAATGGGAGAATTTGGATCACCCCTGGTGTCACGACCTAAAAATCAGTGTTTCCCAATCTTAGGTTAATGGATTACTAGATTAATTAATTAAATTAACCAGCCTAGTTCAAACTCTCCCAAGCTCTACCAAATCACAACTTAGGTTCAATATTTAATATGCAAAGGTTTTTAACTTGGAGTCGCCACTAATCATTTTGGGTAGGTTGATTAGATACCTAAATAAAGTATCAGGAGAAATACTTTATTCCTACGAACCAGAGATCAATGAGTCCGGGGACTTGGTTACGCTAACATTTCTATCAGACGCCCTTTCGGTACCTTTTCATTTCATGAAAAAATTTTGATTAGGCAAGTTTGATTAAATCTTAACCTAAGTCACTAACAAAGGTTATCAGACAGGAGCTCAAACAATTAGCAAGGAGCATGCGCCAGACAATCTTTCTCTTTTTGTTTTCATTTTTTGTTGAAAAATAAACCAAATGCAATGACCTAAATAAATGCAAACTATCCTAAGAATGCATGTGAACTTAATTAAACTATATGACTAACCTATATGATATGCAATCAAAATTAAATCAATCCTATCATGCATTCTATATGATGAATTAATTAATTAACCTAACGTGCAACGCTAAATGATATGGCAAGTGTGACATGTAATACATGATGACATGGCAAAAATGACTTTTTTTATTTTCGGATTTAATTATGGCACTAAAATAAACTTATGCCTAAACATGTATATTCTAACCTAGAATGAAATCTAATTTAATTTATTAAAAAAATTAATTAAATATGCAATCCTATCTAATATGATTTTATCCTAGAATGCAATTTAATTTAACATGTCAATTCTAATCTATATCATCAATTATCAACATGCAATATTTTTTAGAGATTTCCAACATGCATTCAGATATCCAATCAGATAAGCTCAAATGTAGAAAATAAATCACTTGAATATTTCGCAATTTCTTTCGAATTAAGTTTCGATTTAAGGCCTGATAGAATCGACCCTAAAAATTCGAAATACCCACTATAGAAATAATTCTTCTAAAGTGCCTTTGATAGATAAATTAAATCCACATGTTGCGGTTGCGATTAGAATAAATGATTTCCTATTGAGTACCTGTATCTCAAAAGATTTCGTGTAGATATGACGACATATTCCTTGGAACTGAAATCAAATAGTCTCAAATGCCTAATAATAAGAGATTTACCTATTTAGCGGATGAACTTTTAAATTTCGAACCGTAACTTCCTAACTCCATCTTGCGGATCGCGGACTAGCGGATGGCTTGCGGTGATGGTCTGTTCTCTTGTGTGGGCCGGCCGCGTAGGTTGTAGGATTAGCACTCGAGAACCTTGCAAAATCCTCCTGATCGTGAACCCAATGCTTGTCACGCCCACTATCCTTTTATATTTTTGTCTTCTTCTTTTACCGCTTCTGTAGTGGTTCCAATAACAAGAATTCATGACAACTTTTGGTGCAACCTTCAACCAAAAAAGCGTAGACTTTCCTTCCAAGATTGTGATCGTCCTTTCCACTCAAATCGGTTTGTGGGGTTGTTTTCGACAACGTCAAAACAACATTAGCCAATTTAGCGGTGCTTATATCGCTTCTCGTTGCAGAATCATACGAGGAAAGCAGATAACGTCATGAGTGCATTGCTAACTCAGAACAGTGGCATCGTCGGAGTTATCAATATGCCCACTCCAACATTGTCTCCGGGGGGGGGGGGGGGCAATGATAGGTTGGGCGTGTTTGTCTCGTTATCTTCACGACCTCGGAGGTGCATCGACAAAGGCTCCAATGATGAGTAGTATCATGTGGAGCATCTGACGTTGGTTATCTTCATTGAGGAAATCACGACCGTTGAGAATAAGTCCTCAGTCTTCAAAGTCTTGGTACATGTGTTACGTTGTGATATCCTCTTGCCAACTTTCACTGTTTTCTAACTGGCGCATCCAAATGAGCAAAGAAAAGGGAGAGAAATAAGAACATTGTGAAAAGGATGAAGATGGGCAAACGTAGTGCTTTTTTAATAAAGACAGAAACCTCCCTTTTGTCTTTTTTCTTCTCTTTATTCTTGGCGCTTTCTTGTGAAGTGATCGTGTACCTGGATTGAAGACTCTCTTTTGTCTTTTTCCTCACTTGGAAAGCACTCTCCTTGCTCTTTTCTCTGGTGTTTGTTCCTTGTTGAACCTCTTTCCCAGAATTTTCTCTCGTTCAATTGTGCCGTGTATGAATGAATTGTTGAATGGCCTCTCCAATGGCTACCTCGACATGTTACTCTCTTTCTTCTCGTGCCCCCCTGTTTTCTCTCTATCTTCTGAGCAAAAAGTCCTCTCCATTATGTGACGTAAATCAAACCCCTCCTTTTTATGTACAAAGCCTAGGGTTTCTCAAGTATATGCACGAATCCAATGGATTGGGCTTGTCTTATTACTGCATTAAAATAATGGGCTTTTAATAATTTATGAATCAATGCTATATTTTTGACGATCCAAATGGATGAAATGAAATTTTTGTGACAGAGTTTTAATCCCATTTTCTCATGCAAATTGAAAATGATCATGTGATATGTAAAAATCAGACACAGTATGGAACATATGTCGAGGCTTCTCTACGTTCATATAGAGGCATAAAGAAGCCTTTGTCATATCGGATCGCATATAAAAAGCATTCCAAATATGGGAATACTTCATAAATTTTTTATCAGTTCCCTTGATCCACCGTAACTTCTAATCCACTTATATGTAGACTCGCAAAGTTTAGGTTGCCTGTTTGTTTTACCTTATAGTTTTCCTACAAATGTGATAACAGCGCATGATATTATTCAAACACAATTAAAAAGAATTGATTGAAAGGGATATGTTTACCTGTACCATCGGCATCACGAAAAGGACCATGCCATCACCCTTATTCCTACTCGTTGCATCATGAAAGGTATCGTTACATCTAATTCCACTCATGAACACTAAAGTGGATTTGTGACACCTAATCCACTTCGGTAAAATCAAATATTGCAAAAATCATCTACCTGCCTAATCAATTTCGGTATCGAACATGAAATTAGAATCGTGCATCTAATCTCCACGTCGTGATGAACATGAAAGGGTTTGTGCCGACCTAATCCACTGTGTTAAAAACCCCTGGTGGGAAACACAAATATGAAAATCATGCCGCCTAATCCACTTAGCTAACATAAAAGGGAATGTCGGACATCTAATCCCCTCGATGAACACAAAGGGGGCATTGTGACACCTATCCTTTCGGTGGAACACAACGAAAGATCATATCACATGTTCCTATTGTGTTAACATAAAGAGATGCTTGGCCACCTAATCCACTTCGGTCAAATACACTTTAGTGAGAAATAATATCACCTCTTCAAATGGGTGACATAAAAAATACGTTCTACCTTTCCACTCGGTAAACACGTAGTGAGAACATTATCACCATGTTTTTAAATGGGTTAACATAAAAAGATGCGTGCTACCTATTCCACTTCGGTAAATACGAGTGCGAAATATTGTCACCTCGCTTCATGGTCAGTGTAACACATTTATGCATGATAAAGAAAACAAAATTTCATGAATCTGTCTATATTGCCAACTTCACCTTGGGGAATTCCATCAATGGTAGAAGTTCCTGTTCTTGATCTTTTTGACAAATTTTGATCATATCGAATGAGTGTGAAATTTTATATCAGTAAAGGACTTTCATCTCACATCTTTGAAAAAGTATTAATCCTAACCTTGATGCAGGTGATCGAGAATTGCTCCAGAACTATCATTTATGCTTGAGCGAGGGTTCATGTTTCTTGCAATTCAGTATGACTTGATCCAATCTGAGAGGTCTTTTAAATAGGACTGTAACTGTAAGGATTGATTAAGTGTTTAAAAACTGAAGGGGCCTCGCAACGAGTCATTTGGTCTTGAATAAAACATTACGCATGATTGCATCAGGTCTGACGAGTCTAGAAACTTGCAAAGATGAGAGCAGAAAATCGTGCTCGCACTATCTTTCAAGCAATATTTATACACATATAACACCCTACGTTACCAAGTACCCTCTATATCTAAAGAGACTTCGGTAAGGGTTGTAACATAGTTTGGGTAGCTTGAAACATAATGGCCTTATTTATGACAAAAGGTTATATCATGAATCAACATAAAATGGGTATATTGGTTGATATTCTCAGCCGATCTTCATGTTTTTTGCTCTGAAACCTCAAACATGGTCTCTTTTTTCATTGAGGAATACTGTTGCATACACGTGCTCTATTTTGCTTGAAGCCTTTCTTCTCTTTTTCATTTTTCATCATTTTTTTTTCTGGAGAGATTTTTTTTTTTCGATAAATTTTTCTTGACTCTCTTCTTTTCCTGTTTTTTTATGAGAAGGGAGAGAATTTTTTCTTGAAAGTGAGCTTGTTCTTGATGGATTCTTTTCTTTTTTTCCCCACCCTCCCTTCTTTTGGACTTTTCTTCTCTATAGCTCTCCAATTGCCCCAAGTTCACTTCAAATCTTCTTTAAACTGATCCTTTTGAGATGATCCTTTTGACTCACCATGGGAATGAATCACCAATTTTGGTTTTGAAATGAAGTCCAATCTGCTCAATGCGGTAAGCATGGGTATAGTGTGTAGGATTAGAAAGAAAATGCTCTTTGTGCATGTTCTAAGGGCACTTGAGCTAACATAAATTCGTGCTACACTAAATATTCCTCGAAGATTGATTCAAGTGAAAGCAAGAATTTTCTTAGCCATTTGAACTTTCCTGGTAATGGCCCAGTGTGGGTTTGTTTGTGACTAAGGAGCAAGAATCGAACCATCTCTCAAAGTGGTTAAACAAAGGATAACCTGTAGTGTGTATGGTTTTTTAATAAAGGAAATGAATAGGCCTCTCATCACTTGTGAATCTTCATACTTTTCGCAAGATAACCCTTTTACCTGTCGACATCGAATTTTTTTTTTTTTTTTTCACCTCAATTTGGCATTGCTAAATAAGATATATTGGACATGTATGGATAATGGTCGTGCCTCCATCGTCTTGGACATTCCTCATTCAAATTATGATCATTTCAGAGAATGGAATTAGATTGCCCGGATTAAACTCTTCCCCATTGAAGATTACAATACAGACAAAACGATATATGTAATTTTGCAATATGTGAGGCACCTTTTAAACTTGCAAAATGTAGCAATGACTTGCATAGTTTCATGAAAGCTCATGCATTTCTTAGAAATGAACTATGCAAGCATTTCAGTATTACAAGAAAACTCTCAAGAAGGGGATTGTAGATTGCCCCTGAATATGAAAGTGTTAAGTCAGATGAGGGCTCGGATGCTTTGGTGTTGTTTAACTTAGATGACTATTGTTGTCAGTTTCCATGCGGCTTCCCACTTTCTATTAGAATGGATGCATTTAGTTGGCCATACTTTGGCCAAAGATGTGGATCGCTCCCCAAGTATGCAAATGTTAAGAAGTTGGTCTCAGTTCTGACAAATTGTGCCTCCGACACTTTTTAA
>JAGVVM010013072.1:0-11072 GCA_019149425.1 Psidium friedrichsthalianum
GCTTTCGTCTGAGTAAGATGCGTGTCTTTTTGTTTG
Organism: Psidium friedrichsthalianum; assembly: GCA_019149425.1. Classification (NCBI taxonomy): domain Eukaryota; kingdom Viridiplantae; phylum Streptophyta; class Magnoliopsida; order Myrtales; family Myrtaceae; genus Psidium; species Psidium friedrichsthalianum. The sequence continues at coordinate 37 of JAGVVM010013072.1, forward strand.
TTTTGAAGGCAACGGTGGGAGGTTTTCTGGTGGTTTTGACATCAATGTGTTTGACAAGATTCATAAGGCTGGTATGATTTGATGGAAATTGTCCCTTGAATTATCGTTGGCTAATTTCCCTGCGATAGTGAACTCCAATGTGATCAATTTGCCTGGCAGGTGATGTTTCGCTTCTCCCTGACGTGTCCATTGAACTCGTGGTCAACACAATGGAAGGTCCTTAGCCGGGCTTAAACTGTCACCTTTCCGCATTGTGATGCCATTTGAGAGGATGAATGAAAGTTGATATTTTTTTTTATGCTAGATGCCAAGAAGCCTATTGTTGCTGCTGTAGAAGGACTTGCTCTTGGAGGTGGCTTAGAATTGGCGCTGGTCTGTCATCTGTGTTCTGAGTCAAGTAGAGGCAATTTCGAGTGTTGTTTCCTTTTGTTTGCTTCCTATGCTTATTATCAACAATGCCCCCCTTGGTGTTTGTCCAGGGATGCCATGCACGTGTAGCGGTGCCAAGGACACAACTTGGCTTACCAGAGCTATCACTTGGAGTGATTCCAGGATTCGGAGGTACTTTTAGGCAATGCCTGGGCATAAGCCTGAATGTCTTACAACAATCTGTCCTGCTCATGATCCAAACTTATGATAAGTTTATTTAATTTCAAGGAACCCAACGTCTTCCGAGGCTTTTAGGACTACCCAAGGCTATTGAAATGATGCTGGTGAGATTTCAATTTGATCTAGGACTCTGTCTCTCCCTCTCTGCTCACTTGCATGTGCGAAATTTTCTTTCTTTTTGGGTTGGTCTTTTTTTTTTTTTTTTTTGGTTTGGGGGAGGTGTTGTGGCGGAGAGGTGGGGAGGTAGTGGGGGAAGCATTTTCTTGATTAGGTAGGGTTATGTATGATGACCAATACCTAGGATAAGCAGTACATGTTTGTGTAAACTAGTTGCAAATTGAACCCACAAAGGTTGGATGCAGATAGTGACCACAAGGTTCCCTTTTCTCGAATATGGCTCAAGTGTGATTTTTTACTTTCCTTCTTTGGAGGAATAAGAATTATGTAAAGGAATATACTGATTGAATGAACTAGAATATCTTGATGCTGTCTTCTATTGATGGTCGCTATAATAAGAGGGAAGATAGATGCTGCATGAATTAAAAAATAAGAGAAATCTCCAGAGTGAACCATCTGAGGGCAAGATTCGATCAAATTGTTCCTAATCAGGTGTAGCTAATTCTAGGCCATTGGTTAGCCTTACTGACTTCTATTCAGAGAAAAGAGCAAGCATCTCATCAATAGTTTGTATCTGCAGTTATTTATTTACAAACATGCTTATTAATTAACGCATCCAATGATTTGCAGTCATCCAACCAATTATGTCAGAAGAGGGGAAGGAACTAGGTCTCATTGATGCCATCGTTCCTTCAGGAGAATTGCTGAAAGTATCTCGTCTCTGGGCTCTGGACATTGCAAATGGGCGTAAACCATGGTTCGTTCACTTCATCGCACAGATAAACTTCCTCCCCTTTCCAAAGCACGCAAGATACTGAAAATTGCACGAGAACAAGCCAAGAAGACTGCCCTTCACTTGCCTCAGCATCGGGCATGCCTTGATGTGATCGAAGATGGCATTGTTCATGGTGGATATAATGGGGTTCTAAAGGTACATTTTAGAGTGGCTAATCTGTCATAGATACCTAATCTGTCTCCCTGGAAAGAACACGATTTGCTGTTCTTAATGTGGCCACAGTGGTGGCTACACATTATGCACCGAGTTACTAAATTTGCCCACATTGCTAGCATGTGCACTCTCGGGACTTTGTAGACCATTCGACTAAATATGTCTGCTGGGAGGAGCCTTTTGGGGGGATGAAGCAAAGCTTAGTTTCGTTTCTGAATTTGCTGACAAAGAAAATTGTCATGGCAGGAGGCTAAAGTATTAAGGAGTTGGTCTTATCGGAGACTTCGAAGGGTCTTGTTCATGTATTTTTTGCCCAGCGTGCGACATCAAAGGTGCGTCTAAAGTAGATATGTACCTATTGCTTCAAAATAATGAGGTAAATGAATAAAGATGTGATGGATCTTCTCTATCCTTTCTTTGTTATATTTGACAGAGAAAAAAGTGGCTGCTAGATGTGTGGTTCTTCATTTGGGTTTTAATTTGTTTATGATAGGTTGGTTCCATTCATTATTATTGCCTATGATATGACAGTTGTAGGAGAGAATTATGGTTTGAAGTTTGAATCTCCTTTTTGGGAAAAAGGATTTTGTAGTTAACTTTGCATGTAGGAACAAGTTATGCTTGCAGAAAAAAAGATCTCTCTATTTATCGTCATTCACATTTTTCTAGCATGGATAATTGAGGAGACCTTTTGGTTAGTTTTGTCATTTGTATTATGTGATGGATGTCCTTTCTTCTGTTTCTACTAGGTATTCTATTTTATGTTTATTTTCCCTGATCAATTTGTCTTTTTTTTTTTTTTCAATTTTAAGAGGGTCGCAAACTTATAAATCATCCTTCATACTCGTACATAGTTTCTTCTTAGGTAGTTTTGTCATTTCGTTCATGTGATGGATGCCCCTTTCTTCTGTTCTTACTACGTGTTGTATCTTACCTATACATTTTTCATTAATTTTTTCTCCAATTCCCAGAAGGTTACTATCTAATATCATGTTTCATATTCTTAAATAATTTCCTCTATTCTCTCAGAAATAAAGTAGTTTTGTTAGCTGTTGTTGCAATCTGAATTATTTCCTTAACAGTCGATACTCTTTGCTTTTGCAGGTGCCTAATATCACTGATGTTGGGTTAAAACCAAGGAAGGTGAAAAAGGTTGCTGTGATAGGTGGAGGTCTAATGGGTTCTGGCATTGCTACTGCTCTTATTCTGAACAATATATACGTTGTTCTTAAGGAAATCAACTCTCAATATCTTCTAAAGGGGATGAAAATGGTTGAAGGTAAGCAGGTTATTTCATGAAGTTCAAAAGCCTGGGAGCAGCATTCCCTATTTGGATAGACAGTCTCCTCATATATCACTGGGCCATAGTTGTGATGAACAGTTTTTTTCTTTTCTTTTTTTTTGCCGTTGGTTACTTTCCACCATGACTGTGAGGAAGTTACCAAGCGTTTACCAATAATTTGATGTTTAGCAGCTGTTACTAAGGTATCCGGTACTTTCAAACTGTTAATAGGACTATGTAGATCATTCCATGCTGGACAAGTTCAAATTACAATATTGTTTGATATTGTCTACAATTCGTAATAGCCACATACATATGATATTTAGCTTCTATTTCATGTTTTTTCCATGACAAAGGACAACTTCAGGGCGTTGCCAACCGATGATGCAAAGTGAGTTTGATATATATCGTTTTTTCGAATAAAATCAAAGTATAAAGTCAATTAGAGGGCCTACGGTGCCCTTTATATGTATATATATATATACACACACACACGTGTATGTGGTGTGTGTGTGTGTGTACCAAACTCCTTTGCTGATAGAAATGGTGATCTAGTCCGTGATGTCTCTGTCATTTGCATAATACGCTTGTACTCTCTCTTAGTTTTCTTTGACTTTTCTTGGTCAGCTAATGTTACGAGGTCTTTTAGTAAAAGGGAAACTGACACAGGATAATGCAGAAAAGGCTTTGTCAATGCTCAAGGTGTCCTGGACTATGCAGATTTTAAGACGTGGACATGGGATTGAGAGGTAGATTGCAAGTATTCTGCTTAAAAATAGCTGCTTTTGCTAGATCTGATTATACGAATTCTTTTCACTAGAGAAAATGGCACCAATAGCTCACAAGTTTCTATGAATAGAAGTGATGAGGAATATTTAAGGACTCATATGCGCATCATATGTACTACTTCTTTGTTAGAAACAACTAACTGAAGTCCCCTTTGCAAGGCTGTGATTGAGAACATTTCATTTGAAACAAGCAATTTTTAGCGAATTGAGAAAGATATGTCCTCCCCATTGCATACTAGCTACAAATACTTCTTCGATTGATCTTATATAATTGGAGAAAGAACCAGCTCTCAAGATCTGGATAGTGGGTGCTTCATTTTTTAGGTTATTTAACTTATTTCTTGTTCCTCTATGAAGGAGATGTATGAAGCATCACTTTCTTGTCCCTTGGTGCTAGAATATCCGTACTTAATATGGGGTCCTGAAATTTGTGGTTTTATATGTCTATTAAAATGGTTATTTACTGAATCCTGAGAGGCAACGTGCACTATCTTTCCTGTCATTCCAATTTACCGTGCACACTGCAGCGAGTTATATATCTGTTAACTGTGGAAGGTGTCGCTTTCGCTTCCCAATTTTATCTGGATGGGGGGGGAGGAGATCCGATCAGTCTTGTCTTGTTGATAGTTTTTCTCAGTGATCTGTCTGATGGATCTATTCTTTGTCTCTGTCTCACACACGTCCGTCTCTTCCAAAAATTTTCCTCCCTTTTTGCACAACTTGAGCAAATAAAAAAGCCAAGGTTGAGTTGTAATGACCATCATGTGTATGTATGATCACATTCTGTAAGCATAGTACGTATTACTATGTCGACATCTCATTTTCATTTTTTTTTCTTTAGCATCAAGAGTCACAGCGGTGGCACATAGCTTTAAATGTCTCTCTAGATATTGCCCTGCATTTGGATATACCTTGTCTTTTGGATGCCATGGAGCCCTCCATCTTAAACTGATATTAGATATTGAAAGTTTTCTTACTGCTTGATTCTATGTGGCACAGAATTATGCATCTTGATGAGTAAGATTTGATTTTTCTAACCCTTCTGGTTCCTGTAATTACACCTGGATTTTCACTTTTTCGCATTTGTTCTGAAGAATGTGTGTTTCTTTGTTTTGGTTGAGATGACCTATATAGATCCCATGCTGTCTTGCTTCGGTATTAACATTCTTTCCCCTTATCACTGTTTCTACTGAGCTTACTCTTTTTCTTTTGTGGTCGATAACTATTTCCACTGGAAAACAGTCCTGCTCATATAATGCCCCTATTGGAGAATGTACCGACCAGAGAGGACTTTGCACAGTGATTCTTGATCTTATGACAGTGGGAAAATCATAAAGAAGATTCCCAGTTGTGGTGGGCAACTGCCCTGGGTTTGCCAGTGAACCACGAGGCCTTTTTCCCATATTCCCAAGGTGCCATCTGTTTGGCAGTCTAGGTGTGGACCTCTTCAGGATTTGACAGGCAATTGTCAACTTCGGCGTCCTCTTGGTCTTTCCAGTAATTATCTTCCCCTCTTCTTTGCGCTTGTCTGTTTTCTTTTGATCAAAATCTGATTTTGTTGAGGTACTAGCTTTTACAAATTGATTAAGGTTGGGTGTTCTAAGAGGCCTGACACCCATTGTCATATAATTACATCATTTTGTGGTGCATGCATGGATTTGGAAATTTCCAAGAAATTAAGGTTCCCACACTTTCTTTTTGTTATTTGGTGCATATGATTATGATTGATGTAGCGCTGGATAGGTAGCGTAGTGCAAATTGTTTAGCAGTTAGCTTTCTTTTCTTTTCTCAGTATAGTTGCTTAGTACTGCTGATGTATGAGTAATAACCCATTAATCACTGAACGAGACCAGACAAGATATGTCTAAGACTTTTTTACCAAGGAATTGGCTCATGGAAAATCAATTGTCTGAGAATGTAATTTATGATAAGTCTTGTTTTCTTTTTCTTTGGTATTTGCGAAAATCTAAGGAACTACTTCTGAAAGTTTGACTAAAGGAGTACGTGAAATTTAGAATCATTTATGATTTGAGAAACAGAGATATACAGAGAAGTTCATATTGCTGAAGATCCTGTGTCTGATGGAAGGACCTTTGACTCATTAGGCTGCACATGCGAAATATAAATGCAATACGTGGTCTTGTGACCATGTTATTTAGGCCTCTTAGCCTCTCAGTTGTTACCTGGCAATCTATCGGAACCTATGGCTTTTGGTAGTCCATTTATTCATTTCAACTTGTAAGTAAAGCATTCATTCTTTGAAGCCATGAATGAGTTTTAGGTTCTTGATGATGATCTCTTTTTTGTTTTATCATCGTGATTTGATCTCCTTTCCATGCTTATAATTGCAGGCTTCAGGACGTCGCCGGATATGGTGTGGGCATGGCAGTTGGAAAGTATTTGCTGATGCCTTTCCAGGCCTGACATATAAGTCTCCTCTGCTTGAACTTTTGATCAGAAGTGGGCGAAATGGTGAGGAGGATGATCCTTATTGATGTCTTTTCTTATCAATCATTGCTTATTTTTCATCTGTTAAATGTACTTGAAACGAACTCTGGTACTTAGGGAAGAACAATGGGAGGGGATATTATATCTATGAAAAGGGGCGCAAACCAGTACTGATCCATCTGTACAACCAATTGTTGAGGAGTCTAGAAGATCGATTCCAATATCATGCCTGGTGGAAAGGTACCTTCATTCTTCTGTTAAGTTGTGTATATTCATTGCAGGGACCTGCTGATTCTGTTTAACTTAGCTCAGATCTCTGCAAAATTGACAAGACCTTACGATTCTTTCAAATTTCTTTTGGTGGTTTGCAGCCTCTCTCTGTTTCTGAACAAGAAATTGTGGAGATGCTTTTATTTTCCTGTCGTGAATGAGGCATGTCGTGTGGGTGGCTGAAAGAAGTGGTAACGAGCATAAGACTTGACATTGCCTCAGTCCTTGGGATGAGTTTCCATCATTCGGTGAGCTAATCTGCAGTTATTCTTGTTCCGTTGCAAATATTTACATTGATCTACCATGTTGTGATGCCATTTTGTTCCCTTTCTATGAATTTTGTCCAAATTGAATGCTCTGTTTTATTTGTATGTGTTAAGTGGCAGACTGTGTCGGGTTATGCATTTTTATTGACCATATTGCTCTTTTCGCTGAAGGAGACCAAGGGCTTCCAATGATTTCGAGTGTGTTTCTGTCAGTCTATTCTCCTGCATCATATAGTGATGCAGGATCTTTCAGTACATCAATGCATGGAAGAAATACTCTACATCAACCCGTCCCATTGTGGCCTAAGGTCATACAATCAAGTCACAGATATAGCCTCTTCTCAGATGCCCCCAGTGTGGGGAGCTTTGTGAACTAGTTCTTTTATAGGGACTTGTCATTTATCCTTGATATCCCGATGTTGTCGTCTTGATGGACTTGTATAGGAAGAGGCTTGATATATTTAGCATGAGATTGATTCGCATTTTATTCCTTTACATATATTTCTTTCCTCCATCTTGCTGACCTTCTTGTTTCTGCCATCATAGTGGTGGTCTCGTCTTTTGGGGAGATGCGGTTGGGACCGAGTCACATATACAAAAGTCTCAAGAAGTGGTTCAGAATTATATGGTAAACTTCTACCAACCATCAAGGTTTTGCAAGAAAAGAGCCACCAAGGCATCCACTGGTAACTATCCTTTTTTTCCTCTATGCTAAGTGAAACCTGTAATCATAGTAATCACCTTACTGACCTCCCAGAAATCAGGCCTACCTTTTCCAGCCTGCTCCTCAATCTCATGCTTCCTCATTTTGTCTCTTTGCTTCCTTTGTTGTGGTGACCATTTTGGGCTGGCAAGGCGGACATGACCCCCATAAGATCCAAAACACAAATACAGAGAACCTAAACTTATACAGCAGAATTTAGCTACACAAGTGACATGTTTTCACAGTGAAATTGACATTTAGCAAGTTAGGAAAACGTTGCAAAGCGTTGTACCCAAAGTCATAAAACAATTATAGGCCGAGGAAAACCATTACTTTTTCACCCCTCCTTTTTCTTTTCTTTTTGGCTTTATGCGCTAACTGTGACTGATGTAACGTGTCTTTAGCTCATTACATTCCAGTCTCTGCCCACTTGGACGCCTTTGCAATTAAGCTCTCTCATGAAATGTACTTTTCATTATGCAGAGTGCACCTGTGTCATCCTCTTCACATTCAAGTCGCGGCTCTAGGGGGTTTCCTTTTGCATGCTTTGTGCCAATTCCTCTGTGGGCACCAATCAAAGAATAAAACTAGTTCATTTGCTTCCTTGTAATTCAACACAGGCTTGAGAGCAATAAGGGGTTTGCTTGTCGAATATGTAAGCTATGCTACAAGCATTTGCAAGCTTCTGGTCTGCTAATTATGTCGTAGAATGCGTCAATGGTAGAGATGGCAATTTCCCGCGATGGCGTGACTTTTCTTTTTCTATCGAGAAGGCAATGGCTAAATGTAAACCATTTTTACAACCATCTACTATGAGTTAGTAATTGTCCTTGCTGACATTCTAAAGGGATGTTGGGTTCAATGACTGTTGTGTGTGCCAATGCTGTCGTGATACTAGCCATTGAAACTGCAAGCCAGCCAGAGTGAGGAGATAAAGGTTAACGCAACCAGTAAGCAGGATGTTTGACTGTTTTGACTCCAGGGATCGAAAGCAGAACATGCTGTTTTTCAATGTAGACACGGCAAATGAGCTCATTTAAATGTTTAATTTGGAGTTTCTCTGTACCTATAGTTGTCCATTTGTTAAGGGAGAAAATTTTGAAGGCGGTGTTAGGAATTAGAAAAGAAATCTTTCAACAGGATGTGAATTCTCAAATTTCAAATATTTTAGTGTTCTAATTTATAAATGTGAAGTTCCTTCTATCAATAAAAATAATTCTTTATTTTTTTTGACTAAAAAAGATCAATTTATTTTCTTTTTTTTCGCATTACTATGCCATCGAGCACTCCACGAGTGATTAGTTTGCAGTGACCATAGACTGGACGCTTCTAATCTCGATCACTATACTACCAGAAATGTAGAATATGTTTTTATGTTGTTTGCAATCAGAGATAAAGTTGATTTAAGTAGTATAACGCGTGGCTGAAATGGGGCTGAGTTGTCATCCTATGTAGAATTAAGACATCTACTTCCTCCAATGCCTACTTCCTTGTCAGATCCGGCCGGAGTGTGGCAAACTTCTAACATGAAGATCGTTCTAAAAGGATCTGTAGCTCATTCAAAACTCCTCCTACACATAAATAAGATTTGAATCTATCCGATAGCCCCAAAAAATGACAGTCATAATCTGCCAGATCCTATCTCTTGATCCAAAAAGAATCAATAAAATCGAACGCTCGAAAACAATTCCGTTGGACAGGCAGGATTCCACATATCGTGACAAACAACAACAGTCCCTCTTTTCTTAACCCAAAATGGCTAGGGAGAGGAAAGATTCCTCTTTTTTTTAGGATACTCCCTGACAACAGAAATCTAGTGGAGAACGGGGTATCTTTTTCTACTAAGTAAATCTAAGTGTCCTCATTTCTTGAAACCCGTTGCCCTTTATCCCTTGGCCACGCTCCTATTTCGATTTTCTTTCTGTTTCCAAGACAATAATCCACTAGTATTCTGTTTTTGGTTGTTTGTGAATTCGAATCCTAAAGTGCATCACTAATCGAGGGTTGGTAAGGTGAGCGAGATCTAATGGTTTGCCCATGAGACGGGAACGTAGTCGCCTTGGGCCACCAATAAGGCGATCGGGTTTTAGCATAATTCTCGGATGTTGCCTGAAATTGAAGCTTCATGTGGGCGGCGAATGGTCAAGTAGCAAATACATACGGGTTGAAGGGGCCGACATGCTTAAATTCTTCATTAGATAGGTTGAAAGGTAAATGGGCGAGGCTTTAAGAGCCGCGAAAGTGTAGTTCGTAAGTGCTCCAATAGGCATATGGCGGTGTAGTAATGAGGAGTGGGGGCCCGCGGCAATGCATGCACACGATCGCGCTGTTTTATCTTTCGATAAAATGTCACGCGGACTTGTTAATATAATTTACAAATGTTGCATTGTTGAGGTGCCTCTGGGGTGCGGGAGCATTGTCCCGCACAGAGTCGAGCAGTGCTATCTTTCTAGCTCTTCATTCGGGAATTGCTTCTCGCATTGTACGCTGGACTCTTACTCTCTGCAAACCTCGCGGCAAGCATCGAGCATGTGGCAGCCATAGTCGGCATTCTGTCGTAACTTTTTTGCTTCAATTGAGTAGATGCCGGGCCAGGCACTACAACCGCACAATAAAGGCAGACGCCTCGACCATCATATGATGGCGGGTTCGAAGCGGGATGGCGACGATCCGCGTGTCGGTTTCCATCCGACTTCGATCAATGGGCATAAGTGTAAGCTAGGCGATGACGATAGATATGACCTAACTTCTTTCACAAACAACTGGCGGTACTTTCGAATGCATCATTTTTCAGAATCCGTGGCTTCTGGGCTGGGAGTCTTACGATCGTATCTAAGCTTTTTTCTCATACGGTGATTGCTTAAAGCTATGGAGGGCGCTTTTACGCTTGCCTAAGGTCTGGCTGTTAGGGGGCGGGGCAGGTGACTGTATTTGACAGAACCCCAATCCCTTCCTCCCCCACAACGTAATCCATCCCTGATGTATGAAATTGTAGCTAAGTCAATCGCGAAAAACATGGATAGGTTTACGCAGTACACGTTTTCATTCGGCTATATTTGCTTCTTTGAGACTACATGAGTTACAGGATAAATACTTATCCAGAATTATCTGCTCATCCCTCAGTTTAAGCTATAGTCGAGTTTATCTTTACATCCGGGTAGCTCAGATCTGGTCTCGAAGCCTTCAGTGGCTACTATAGCACCATGGTGACATTCGCTGTGTCATCGTTCTCGAGTGTGGCTATTCTTCTCAAGGCTAATCTTAGACAACAATAATGCAAACTCAGAAGTCAAACATCTAATAATCACTGTAGTGAAGTTATGGTGCGGCTATTGTATAGCCATCACTGGAGTCGATGTCACATATTGCCAGAATTGGATTTATGAATGTGTCTATGTTCACAGGAGTCCTTCGGGGGATCAACTGCTGCATTCGCTCGTGTTCCATTCCGTGCTTTGCTAAGGAGCTTACATTCTGTGGGCACTATGTTTAATTCGTATATATTCATATGGGGCCATAGCAATTCCGTGGGCTCACCGGTCATTACAAGTCTCCTTCTGCTTAAAAAAAGCACAAAGGGGTGACCGAGGCGGAGCTAGTGTGG
>JAGVVM010013073.1:0-17617 GCA_019149425.1 Psidium friedrichsthalianum
CCACTTACTTGACTGAGTCCGCGGAATTCGGCGCGCGCGCCCTGTGAAATTTTTGAGTTGTTGGTTAGCGTGCGTGCTTCTGTTGCAGCTTCAACTTGGGGTGGATGAGAGCTATACTTTACTCGTGACGAAGAGTGATGGGAAGTCGATCATCGGAGAGGCGACAATTGAGGTAAACTGACCGACTTTTGCGATGGAATTGTGGAGTTTGATGAATTGAAAAAGAAACAAAGATTTCAGCCAAAACATCTTCACGAGTCCAATTCCATCCCAAGAGAATCAGATTGGATAGAAAGCTTGGATCAGACTACTCTCTAGCTCGTAGAGTCTAGTATAACTTTAACAATCATACATGGCCATGAGCACACAGACATGTATTTGCACGAAAGCATGACACAATCATGTCGTAATATGCATATTTCTGTTTGCTGCAGGCAAATACTGTTTATGGTGCATTACGAGGGTTGGAGGTATGTGCAAATGTTTTTAAACTCTCTTCATGTATTGACAATTTAATGCGTTGCTGCTATTATTGACTTTGGATTGCTAATGGTGGTAAGATGCTAGAGGAACGTTTCCTTTTCTTTCCCCCCTTTCCTTTCTCGAGCTAGATATGTGCATTGTGATAGCGGTTGTAGTACTGAGAAAACTATATTAACCCGTCATTTTATAATTGTCAAACAGTTAGGAGCATTAACTTTGTGATTGGCCGCTTCCTAATGCTACTTCGTTTGAAAATTATGGAATCTCGTGTTTGGCAGAAGTTTATGGTTTGCTGAAGACAGAATGTACTCATCAAGCCAGATGTAAGCTTGGGTACAACAATCTATGCTGCAAACTCACAGTTCTCATCCATGATCACCCAATTTTGAGTCAGAGGCGTTTAAAGAACATATTTATTTGTCATTTATCATTCAGTAATATGTCGGTTATATTTCCAAGGTGTGATCTCTGTGTTAAGTTGATCCTCAAGCTGCATTTTGTTGGATATATGAGACTCTTTCTCAAACATTCTTTTACTTGTTGCAGACATTCAGCCAATTATGTACTTTTGATTATAGCACAAAGTCGGTGCTTGTACGCCAGGCTCCATGGTATATCCGTGATGAACCAAGGTTTGCATATCGTGGACTACTACTCGGTAAGAGCAATGATTTTATTGATTAAAATGTTGAATGGCATACATTCTTTAACATCATGTGATTTTTATTGGTGCCATGCATCTTCTTTAACAGATACATCGAGGCACTACTACCCTGTCGACGTAATTAAGCATATACTGGATTCCATGTCATATGCTAAACTTGTAAGATATGACAACTTGCAACTCCTTCTTGCTGTTATTCTCAGTGCACTTTTCCTGAAACACTCTACCGATCACTATTCTATATTTTGCTCGTTTAATTCCCACGAATGTGATCCTCCCATGGGAATTACATTCAGTAGAATGTCCTGCATTGGCACATGGTGGACAGTCAGTCATTTCCTCTTGAAGTGCCTACCTATCCTAAGTTGTGGCAAGGGGCATATACAAAATGGGAGCGATATACAGTTGAGGATGCATATGAAATAGTGAAGTAAGATATCCATTGCTTGTCCCATGATGGGCAAATTCTTCTCCTTTTTGCGATTGAATTATATACTATCGTAGGCAGTTCTTGATAATGTTTTGGATATCTCAGTTGGGTTTACATTGGTCAATATGAGATATTAGCATGGATACGTGAAATCATCTCTTGAATAAGTCGATTCTCTTTGATAACTGTTTCTTTCTCTTTCAGTATGGTAACTTTCTCATCGAGTCCCATTTTTTGTTCCCAAGATAGAGCACACAGAGATTGACTGAGAGAATGGTTTAGAGACTCTTATGGATGGAGAATTCTTTGTATATAGTCAAACTATAGCAATGCTTTTACTAGTCAGATCCTATTTAGAGGAACTTCATTGCTAGAGGTAATCTGACATGAAGTGCATATGCAATAATAGACTGCCTAACGGATCAACAAATAACATGTTTTCCCCTCCATGTCTGCCGCTAAATTGATACTTATGGTTATGTCCTCATATTTTGACTTCATGGATCTGGCACCTGGCAATGTACTAACTTTGTCTTTTTGTTGTCATGCTGGCTTTCACCATGTGAAGCTTTGCCAAAAGTAGAGGTATGTTCTCACATTCATTTCTTTGTTGAGCTTGATGAATGCATTCTCACGTATTTCATTGCAATTGTAGTTTTATAAATCCGATATAAGTCTTTTGAACTTGTTTGCTTGTGTCGCTACAAAGAACTTGAAAAATCTGCTGAACACTATATGAGTGTATTATATACTTATGACTAAGTTACTTTATTATCACTGCTAGTACAATTGTAGTACTTGCGATCATCTTTCTTAACTGATTTCAGGAATCCATGTGATGGCTGAAATAGACGTCCCTGGTCATGCAGAATCATGGTAAGCCACTTCTTTTTTGGAGATTTTGCAGCTTGTGATGAGATTACGTGGACTTTTTTAGGTTGTATAGCTTATTTAAGCTACCATAAATTCTGATCTTCTTTAATGCAGGGGAAAAGGGTATCCTGAATTATGGCCTTCTTCATCCTGTAGAGAGCCCCTTGATGTTTCCAAAAGTTCTACCTTTGACTTAATTTCTGGCCTCTTATCAGGTTAGGCATTTATATCCTTATCTACAGTGCTAAATCTTCCAAGTTGCCTTCTTGTTGCTGCTTTTGATGTATGAATTGCCTATGCATCTACTGTAGCGTAGACGTTTATGTTTCATGAGTACCTGAAGGAAGAAAGCCATGTCGACTTGAGTAATAACACGTGTGAAACTTTTGTAGTATAAAGCTTTTCTCTTAAAAAATCTCTGCATGGGCAAGGCCCCTACTTGAGTAGGAAAGGAGTTGTCATTTAAGAAATGCCTGAGAAACTAGATTCCTCTCATTCATTTGGGGTGGGAAGAGGGCTTGTTTGACAAGTCTTTGATGCCTGATGACTTAATTAGCCATTGGCTTCTTCTTAATATTACAAATGTTAAATGAAAGTTCATACTTTACTCTGAGAGCTAGAATGCATGAAGTAAGAATGCATTTTTCCTATGATTTGGTAATCTCTTGATAATGATAGTATCCTAGGCGCCTCTTAGATCTAACGCAAATCCTATCATTGCAGATATGAGAAAAATCTTTCCCTTTGAGCTATTTCACTTGGGTGGTGATGAGGTTAACACAGGTTAGTGCAGATGACTTTAGCATCTCTCTTTTTCTTTGGCAGTCATTTGTTCTTTAGCAACTAAATTATTGGTAGACCTTTTCTACCTCACGACTTTAGAAGTACTTTGCAAAAGTTGACTAAGGAATGTAAGAGGGGCTCTTGTTTCTGTAACTGTCTCTACTCTGTTGCATATGGGTTTTCCTACAGTTTCTTTAGAGTGGTAACTTATTCTGGGTAAAATGTGGGAAATAGCCTCATTTCCATCCTATGTTATAGGTATTAGCACTAGAGGAAAAAATGATGAAAATGTCAGGCTTTAAAAGGATATTATTTTGGGCAAAAAAGAAGAAGAAGTATATTAGTATCTGCTTAGACCCATACTTAAAAGAACTGAAAATCTGAATTTCTCACCAGAATATCCATTTTTAACCATCAAAATCTTCTCCTTCTTGGAACAATAAATTTCAGAAAATTCATGAATGGGAGCTTAGAGACCCTTTTAATCTCGGCAATGTTCAAACTATGTAGATCCTTTGCTGATTGGCTGCACATACAAGAACATTGAGCGCAGATATCAAGAACTGAACTTTCTACTTCCCCCAAGCATTTGTAAAACATAGAAATAACACCAACTGGTCATCCTCCGTATACTGTTAAAGATCATATAGACATTATTGGAGTTGCATACATATGATGGCCATGGTATTACCAAATATGAAGAATTTGATAGTATTATCGCAAAATGCCACGTAATTCTGTAGTGAGATCAGCTGTAGCACTTAAGCAGTTGTAATGTCAAATGATATCTAGTGGGCGAGAAAATCTACTTGTGAAATGACAGCATTCTGGAATTTGAGACAGTAGGTTTTCCTGTTTCTCTGGTTTTAAGTTTTATGACCACAATCCATTTAAAATTTCTTTTGCAGATTGTTGGACATCCACTACACATGTGAAGCAGTGGTAAATGAATCAACTGCTTTACTTGAAATTTATCCTACTTTCCAGAAGTTTGTCCTGGGAAATTGCAATAATTTCTTATGTTTTCATAAACTAAGCCATCTATTCAACCACTCATTAACGATACTATGGTCTTAGATGTTTTGTCAAAGCTATTGCAGCACTCATTTATTTTATTAAATTACAATTACAGGAAAGCCTTTCTGTTTATCATCAGTGTGAATGAGCATGTAATGCATTCCCGTTGAAATGTTGTACTTTGTTTCATTGATGTAGACTCGGTTAGTACCTTCACTAAAATATCTTCTAGCTTACCTAGAAAACCATGTCAAAGTTACAAATGTGCTTTAGAAATTAGATTTTAAAAGATATGGATAGGATCCTCAAGAAGAGAGGGATAGTGGGCAGTAACAACGTGGCATTTTCAATTAGATCTCTTCAGATAACTGCTGAAGTCTGGAAGCAATTTTCACCGTTCTATCTTTTTTGGTATTGAATGGAACCATCTATTTTCAGAAATGCAATGTTTCTGTAGATGATTTTCCTTGAAATTGTGTGGATTTAGCACTAGCTTGTTTCTCTGTGGTGATACCTTTCCCTGTATGCCCCCTACCTGGTGCCCCCTCTCTCCCATGCAGTCTACCAATTCTTGCTTCTAGCAACCCATGTCAGATGCTGAACATGAGGTTCATTTTAAATGCAGGCTCCAAAGTCATAACATGACTGGTAAAGACGCATACAAGTATTTTGTAACCAGAGCTCAAGAAATTGCCATTTCAAAAAATTGGACCCCTGTCAACTGGTATGTACATGTACTACCACCCGCTGGTGGCAGTTGGTTCTCACATTGTTTTTTATTTATGACAATTGAATTTTTTATTCTCCTTCTCTTTGCCAATTTTCCTAGTTTACATCAAGTCTCTGCACCAATAGGACAGAACATTTGTTGAAGAGGCACATCTCAACACTGGTTTCTGCATCATTTTGAGACAGATTTTAATGGAATTGTCCTCTTGATGAGATGACATGTTGTTTAATGTCGAGGAATATCACTTCTGATGTTTAGCATATTCACTTTGTTGTGCTGTAGAATTAAAAAGGCAGAAACTTATGATCAAGAACTTCTGGTGATGTCAGCACATGGGCACTTGTACTGTAGTGTTTTTTATAGTGCTGTGTGGAAGAGTGCTTTTCAGACTTCTGTAACTAGAGGTTGTGTCATTAATATTATTGTCTTTGCTTATCAAATAGGACTTTCATAACATGTCCTTAAATTTGGGCCCATCATTTTGAAAGATTTTGGTGGATTCGCTGCTAAAATAATGTGGGAACTAGATTACAGTTATGGACAGGTTGTGGCCTAGAGATCCGTTTGACTAACTTCTACCTGCTCGAATTTTCAAGATAGTAAGTGGTTAATATCAGGCTTCTGGCCCTTGGTTTCAGAGGTAGAGAAGGTTTATGGAAAATAATAATGAGAAAGAGCATGTATGAAGGACTCCTAGGTAGGTAGAAAATGAAACAGTGTGTGTGCTAATAGAGGTTATGTTTGTTGCAATCAGTATTCAAGACGGTGCATGTGAAAGTCATCCTAATTTTTAATTCTTCATTATATACTTCTTTCTTATAACATTTATATGTAGAGTGTATGACATTAATTTGCAATTGCTTCAGGGAGGAAACATTCAATGCATTTCCGCAAAGTCTTAATCCGAAGACGGTAGTACACAACTGGTAAGTCTTGATCAGTATTTAATTCATGTTGATTGCACGCTAATTAATTTTTTTCACTGTAGGCTGGGAGCTGGTGTATGTCCAAAGGCTGTCGCAAAGGGCTTTAAATGCATTTTCAGCAATCAAGGTGTTTGGTATCTAGATCATTTGGATGTGCCATGGGATCAAGTCTACACTGCAGAGCCCCTCGAAGGAATAAGCGATGCTTCCAAACAAAAACTTGTGATGGGCGGTGAAGTTTGCATGTGGGGAGAGACAGCCGACACTTCTAATGTCCAGCAAACAATATGGCCTAGAGCTGCTGCTGCTGCAGGTAAGCTAGTCTCTAAACATCGTTCTATGCTGAAACATTGAGTCTTTTTCTTCCCGGCACTCATCCTTTTTTGTGCATTTTGAGTTCTTTTTTTTTATTTATAGCAGGGAAATCCCTTTAGTTACTGAAGTTATATCTGCATCCCTTCGCTCGTGAAAGCTATTATTATCGTCTAATAATTGGTGAAGCAGTTTTTCTACTAAATGAGATTTTGTCACACAAAAAAGGGCCAATCCGGGGGGTGGTTGGTTTATCACCGTTTATTTTTAGGCTCCGTTTGTTTCACGGGAAATAAATGATTCTGAAACCATTTGCCTAAAAAGATCGCCTATATTGTTAATGGAAATGTTTTTATGCACGGCAATGATTTATGTCTAAATATTTTCGTGAATGATTTTATAAGTGATGCAAGAGATCATTTGAAGGAAAATGATTTCCAAGTCGTTCATTTTTTGCATAACGAACGGAGCCTAGATGATATTTTTGTTTCATGTTGCTGGCTTCTTCCCAATACTGCTGGAAGTGGATTCATTGCCTCACAGACTGCATGGAGGAAATTTATGTTCTCTTTTATGTGGAATCTCTCTCTCTCTCTCTCTCTCTCTGGAGAAAATGTATAGTCCTTTTCTTTTTGGTGAAAAAATATATATTGGTGGAAATCATTTTTTTAATTGATTGAAACAAGAGATGGAACATGAAAACACCTTTTGGCATGTGCAATGGCCCTTCTAGGACATGGAAGTCCTTATTGCCTTTGATCTCCGCAAACCTCAATTTGCCAGTTCATGCCATTTTCCTCCTTTTCCATTGATGGTGCATGTATGTGCAAATCCTTCTAATACATCATAGTAGCCCTGGGACGGTCTTGTCTTAGCTTTCTCTTCTTGGCATGGTTTGGAGAGCTTGAGTGCTTAGTACTAGTTGTTATAGACAGACTGCTTGATGTTAATACAGAATTGTACCGGTGAGCCCAGGTGTACTAAAAGCTGCTTGTTCCTTCTCGATGACAGATTAGAAAATTCATATTCATGATTGAATCTTTTTTGCATTGATCTGTATTTATTCTGCTTGTTTCTATTTTGCAGAGCGATTGTGGAGCAGGAGAGATGCCACATCCACCGGAGATGTAAATAAAACGGCATTACCACGACTACATTACTTCAGATGCCTCCTGAATGGGCGGGGGGTTCAAGCTGCTCCCGTCACAAACCAATACGCACGGAGTCCGCCAAAGGGTCCCGGTTCATGCTATGACCAATGATTCTTGGAACACTGCTTTTCTTTTTCAAATCTGTAAAATGCTGTTATGTACTTTGTCCAGGAAATAAGCTCATGAGATATTAAGAAGCGTATCCTTTCCAAACTTTGCTTGCGCATCTAAAAGTGTCTTTAGGTATAGAACATGGATGATCTGACCCCATGAGCTTTGTAAATGCATGCAGGGCAATTCCAGGCTCTCGCATCTCGAGCCCATAAATGGATTCGAATTCTTAGCTCAGTTTATTTGAAACAACTGATTTTAGTTGAATTATTAGAATGCTTATTGAATTTGGTGGAAGTTATTTACATATAAATAGTCAGTTAGATTGAAATTCATTTAAATGTATAACGTTCCTTTAAGTGATCGATTGTGTATCAAATTATGAGCAAGATGAAAAAGCTACTCACCAAAATTTTTTGTTGCATTCCGAATTGAAATTTATCAAGCATGTGGGGCTTTAAGCAGTAGAATTGATCATACATTTATTCTATTACGTTGAAAATTGCTATCAATTGAGAATTTATGAATTATAGATAGTAAAAGATATTTCTCCCAAATCAAAATCATTATAACTAACGAAAATAACTAGTATTGATAATCACGTGCCTTTTTTTTTATGCAAAAGATAAATTAACTATAGATAGGTAATATTGACTGGCTTCTCGGTAGACCCATCGTGACATTGTCAGTGTGCAACGCCAATATTTTCTCCACTTCTCTCTCTCTCTGTCCGTGAAGTCACACGACCATAGATTGGGTTCATCTGAGGTTGGGTAGCCATTTGCGTTGGTCGCAACCTTTATGCTTGCAAGATCGCGACCACCACAAGCTCCCTATGGGCTTCGTGGGGATTTACATATGGGTTTAAGTTTAGGTTTAGGTTTCTGGGTAAGTTTTGCATACAAAAGAAAAGAAAAGAAAATAGAGCATGCTGATCAAATCGTCGGATTATTACATACGCCTTTTAGAGATATCACTGCATATAGTTAAGGAGCAGCACCCGGTCCACCTTGTGAACTGTTGATCTGGCGTGCATACTCATGCTAAACGACCGACCTGGCCAGGGCTGACCTAAAATTCAGGCATCAGGTCTGGCCGGGCCAAGCTCGGCGCCGATAAGTTTTGGGTCCGGTTGGGTCTACGAGAGACCCGGCCCGATCCGGCCATTGACACCCCTGCCTGGACATTCTGCGCTGCTCTCTTCCGTGACACCGCCGGACGAACAAGGCACAAGAGGAGGGGCAAGCAGGACAAGCCACAACACAGCCAACACGCCCACACGAGGCAGGGCGGAAGAAAAGAGCTCACCAGCCCGAAGAAGGCGACCAAGATGGTCGCTGCCCCGAAATGCTCCAATGCGCTCGCAACCCGAGGCCAGATCCCATGCAGCAGCATGCCGTTCCACGTGGTGGCGACCCCGAAGGAGAGTGCGATCGCGATCGCGCCGGCTTGCAGGTGGGTTAGCCCCTGGTGCTGGTCGAAGAATAGCCCCGTGGTCATGGGAACGGCGAAACCCAGCACCGCCTTCCCCAGCTCATGCCTCTGAAACTGGAGCTCTATATGTTGAATCGGACTGCACTGGGATGAGTTGGAAGTTGTGACTCGAGAGCTTCCGGCATTTGTTGGGCTCCTGGTTCCGCAGGCGTTCGACGTGCGTGTGGCTTCATCACTGATTGGCAGTGAGGCATCTACTTCAGCGGAGACGGAGTCGCCCTCCACCTGCGGGAATGTTGGGCTAGCGCCGCCGTGTGAAGCAGAAGCCTTGGTGGGCTTGGGATCCGGTTGTTGCAAGAATCGTCCCCCACCATTTCTCGTTGGGACAAGGACCTCTGCAGGAATGGGAAAAAATTTACAAGATGATGTTGACACAAATCTGTCAAGAATGAGAGAGAAACAGATAGAGAGTGAGGGTGTGCTATGTGTTTTGCGGATAGACCACGACACAGAGTTGAGAGTGAAAGTGCTGGCTAAGTAATTTATAGCGTGGAAAAAGTGTGTCGCTCTGATGTGCGGATTTTTTGGTGTCGCAGAATGGATCGCGAAAGAACTGACACTTCTCGTTCGCCTAGCTGCTTCCTCCTCAGACTCTTCTCCCGATTCAAGACACTTCTTTGGTTTCGTGACAACTATATCCAATTAAAGAATCAAACCCTCCCGGGGGAAACAAATCTTTCGTTCGTTTCTTACATACACGAAAAGTGTCGAATGGAAAGCTTTATTCGCGACATCTGAACACTTTTTTTAGTGTCCGTGATACTTTTCTCATTTGTTGAACTATATTGGTTTAAACCAGCATCACTTTTCCGATTGACGGTTATTTATATTCGTGATGATTAGCTTCATTTCAAACCGTCTCAATTGACGCTTATTATTCTCCAAACCTTGTCCCAAATCAGCCACTAGCATGAAGCCCGAAGCAAAATCGATAAAATAGTTATATATCCATGATCCAGATAAAACCCTCTAATCAATGCAGATTATTTCGCTTGCGCAAACATATATTATAAATCACAACCATATATCCAATGGTTGTAGATCCTCTAACATAACATTGTAAAATTTTAATATCAAATAGTCATAAAATTTATGATCAGACCGAGGGGAATTAGGCTCAAATGATGTTTGCAGCTGCGCGTTGGTGTGGTGCAGGTCAGCATGTGCTGTCTTGTAGATGGAGGTATGGAAACCAAGCAACATACCTGGATGAGGGACCTCGCCGATGTCGCCCTGGCCGATCGCTTCGAGGGTCCAGGGATCAGCATAGAGGAAGAAAGATGGAAGGGAAAAAAAAACGGCAAAAAAGGACAAAAGAAAATAAAAAATTAAGAAATTAAGAAAATTAGAAAATTAAAATATGATAGTCGCTGACGGCCACACGGGTCCACGTTAGTGCTAGCTAGCACCAAAAACTAGTCAGATATGACTGGAATTGGACGACGAATTGCAAAAGGTTATACGATTGATCGCCAGAAAAGAGGTTATGACTTAATCTGGCACAGTTGTAGTAGGTCTAGGACATTGTTATTTATGTTTTTTCAATGGAATTCTATGAGTTTGCGAGTACTGAGAGATAGGGATTCGATCTTGTGGAGACGTCCGAGTACTCGTGGGTGTGTACACGTGATATGCTAGATTTTTCCTCAAGAGAAGAGCTTATGGAGGACCTTTCAAAGTCTGCTTCGCGGTTCATTTCATGGCGAAGCTCCCTCTCTCTCTTGAGGAAAAAATGCATATCACACACGTAAAGCCAAGAGAACTCGGAACGTCTCCACAAGATCGAATCCTAGTCTTAGTACTCGCAAAAAAAACTCATAGAAATTCCATTGAAAAAATAAATAAAAATTCTAGACCTACTACAAAACTGTAGGCGCATCCAAGCTTCAGTCATATAAACTCTCTGTTGCTGGCGGATTCAATCGTAAACCTTTTGCCAATGTGCAAAATTCACGTCCATCTTGACTAGTTTATGGTCTAACACCACGACAGCACTTAACGTGGACGCCGGCCGTTCCAGCGAATTTAAATATTTATTTTCTTAATTTCTTAATTTCTGAATTTGTATTTTCTTCGATTTCTTTTTTGCCTTTTTTTTTCTTCCCATCGTCTTCCTCGATCATGGATCCCTGGACCTACGGCGATCGGCCAGAGGCGACACAGTCGGCGAGGTTCAGCCTCATCAAGTATGTTGTGGTTTATCATGACTTAGTCATTTAGTTTTGCTAAAGATGAGGACACAGCAGACATCATTTTCAAGGCACCTAATCGCTCCGCTAGACCACATAAGATTTTTATGACTCTTTGATTATTAAAACTTCTTACACACTGTTATGATTAGAGAATCTACAACCATATCGGATATATGGTTGTGATTTATAATATAGTTTGCGCGAAATAACTTCGGTCTTGATTACGAGAGGTTTTATCTAAATCATGGATATATAACTATTTATCGATTTTGCTTCGGGGTTTCATGCTAGTGGCTATCTGGGAGAGGTTTTGAAGAATAAATTAAGGTCAATTGAGACGAGTTTGAAATGAAGCTAATCATCACGAATGTAGATAACCGTCAATGGAAAAAAGTGATGCTGGTTAAAACCAATATCAATTACAGAGAAAAAAGTATCAACGCCGACACTAAAAAAAAGTGTCAGTTTTCGTCGCGAAACTTTTTTTCTTTCCATTCGACACTTTTCGTCGTATGTTGCTAAAACTAAAAAGAAAGGTGTCAGTTTTCATCGCGACACTTTTGTTCGTTCCCATCTATTATGTTGCGAAAATCAAAAGAAGTGTCGGTTGCGAAAACAAAAGACAAGTGTCAGTTTTCGGCCCCCTCGCGACACTTTTTTCTTCCATTCTATGTTGCCGCAAACTAAAAGACAAGTGTCCGTGTCAGTTGTCGTCGCAGACCATTTCTGCGAAATAAAAAAAAAATGTCAGTATCAGTTGTCGTCGCGACACTTTTTTCTTCCCATTCTATGTTGCGAAAACTGGACTTTTTTTGTTGACACTCTTTTCCTGGACTCTGTGTCGTGGTCTATTCCGCTATAAATACTAAAAGCACACCCTTCACTCTTCTATCTGTTTCTCTCTCATTCTTGACAGATTTGTGCGTGCAAACATCATCATTGGAAATTTTTCCCATTCCCTGCAGAGGTCCTCTGTCCAACGAGAAATGGTGGTAGGGGACGATTCTATGCAACAACCGGATCCCAAGCCCCACCAAGGCTTCTGCTTCACCACGGCGGCGCTAGCACCAACATTCCCGCAGGTGGAGGGCGACTCTCGTCTCCGCTGAAGTAGATGCCTCCACTGCCAATCAGTGATGAAGCCACACGCACGTCGAACGCCATGCGGAACAGCGAGCCCCAACAAATGCCGGAAGCTCTCGAGCCACAACTTCCAACTCATCCCAGTGCAGTCGATTCAACAAATAGAGCTCCAGTTTCAGAGGCATGAGCTGGGGAAGGCGGTGCTGGGTTTCGCCGTTCCCATGACCACGGGCTATTCTTCAGACCAGCACCAGGGCTAATTAACCACCACTGCTAGCGCGGCGCGATCGCGATCGCACTCTCCTTCGGGGGTCGCCACCACGTGGAAACGGCATGCTGCTGCATGGGATCTGGCCTCGGGTTGCGAAGCGCATGGAGCATTTCGGCGGACCGGCGGCGACCATCTTGGTCGCCTTCTTCGGGCTGGTGAGCTCTTTTCTTCCGCCCTGCCTCGTGTGGGCGTGGTGGCTGCTGTTGTTGGCTTGTCCTGCTTGCCCCTCTCTTGTGCCTTGTTCGTCCGGCCAGGTGTCACGGAAGAGAGCAGCGCAGAATGTCCAGGCAGGGGTGTCAATGGGCCGGATCGGGCCGGGTCTCTCATAGACCCAACCGGACCCAAAAACTTATCGGCGCCGAGCTTGGCCCCGGCCAGACCTGATGCCTGAATTTTAGGGTCAGCCCTGGCCAGGTCGGTCGTTTAGCATGACGTATGCACGCCAGATCAACAGTTCACAAGGTGGACGGGGTGCTGTCCTTAACTATATGCAGTGATATCTCTAAAAGGCGTATGTAATAATCCGACGATTTGATCAGCATGCTCTATTTTGTTTCTTTTCTTTTGTATGCAAAACTTACCCAGAAACCTAAACCTAAACAAAACTTAAACCCATATGTAAATCCCACGAAGCCCATAGGGAGCTTGTGGTGGTCGCGATCTATTGCAAGCAATAAAGGTTGCGACCAACGCAAATGGCTACCAAACCTCAGATGAACCCAATCTATGGTCGTGTGACTTCACGGACAGAGAGAGAGAGAGAGTGGAGAAAATATTGGCGTTGCACACTGACAAATGTCACGATGGGTCTACCGAGAAGCCCAGTCAAATATTAACCTATCTATAGTTAATTTATCTTTTGCATAAAAAAAAGGCACGTGATTATCAATACTAGTTATTTTCGTTAGTATAATGGATTTGATTTGGGGAAATATCTTTTACCTATCTATAATCATAAAATTCTCAATTGAGTAGCAATTTTCAACGTAATAGAGTAAAATGTATGATCAATTCTACTGCTTAAAGCCCCACATGCTTGATAAAATTTCAATTCGGAATTGCAACAAAAAAATTTTGTGTGAGTAGCTTTTATCTTGCTCATAATTTGATACACAATCGATCACTTAAAGGAACGTTATACACATTTAATGAATTTCAATCTAACTGACTATTTATATGTAAATAACTTCCACCAAATTCAATAAGCATTCTAATAATCAACTAAAATTCAGTTGTTTCAAAATAAACTGAGCTAAGAATTCGAATCCATTTATGGGTCGAGATGTGAGAGCCTGGAATTGACCCCTGCATGCATTTACAAAGCTCATGGGGGTCAGATCATCCATGTTCTATACCTAAAGACACTTTTAGATGCGCAAGCAAAGTTTGGAAAGGATACGCTTCTTAATATCTCATGGAGCTTATTTCCTGGACAAAGTACATAACAGCATTTTACAGATTTGAAAAAGAAAAGCAAGTGTTCAAGAATCATTGGTTCATAGCATGAAACGGGACCCTTGGCGGACTCCGGTGCGTATTGGGTTTGTGACGGGAGCAGCTTGAACCCCCCGCCCAATTCAGGAGGCATCTGAAGTAATGTAGCCGTGGTAATGCGTGTTTATTTACATCTCCGGTGGATGTGGGCATCTATCTCTCTGCTCACACACAACGTCGCTCTGCAAAATAGAAAAAACACCGAAAAATACAGATCAATGCAAAAAAGATTCAATCATGAATATGAATTTTCTAATCTGTCATCGAGAAGGAACAAGCAGCTTTTAGTTACACCTGGGTCACACCGGTACACAATTCTGTATTAACATCAAGCAGTCTGTCTATAACAAATAGTACTAAGCACTCAAGCTCTCCAAACCATGCCAAGAAGAGAAAGCTAAGACAAGACCGTCCCCAGGGCATTACTATGATGTATTAGAAGGATTTGCACATACATGCACCATCAATGGAAAAGGAGGAAAATGGCATGAACTGGCAAATTGAGGTTTGCGGAAGATCAAAGGCAATAAGGACTTCCATGTCCTAGAAGGGGCCATTGCACATGCCAAAAGGTGTTTTCATGTTCCATCTCTTGTTTCAATCAATTAAAAAAAATGATTTCCACCAATATATATTTTTTCACCAAAAAGAAAAGGACTATACATTTTCTCCAGAGAGAGAGGAGAGAGAGAGGAGAGAGAGAGAGAGAGAGAGATTCCACATAAAAGAGAACCTAAATTTCCTCCATGCAGTCTGTGAGGCAATGAATCCAACTTCCAGCAGTATTGGGAAGAAGCCAAGCAACATGAAACAAAAATATCATCTAGGCTCCGTTCGTTATGCAAAAAATGAACGACTTTGGAAATCATTTTCTTCAAATGATCTCTTGCATCACTTATAAAATCATTCACGAAAAATTTAGACATAAAATCATTGCGTGCATAAAAACATTTTCCATTAAACAATATAGGTGATCTTTTTAGGCAAATGGTTTCAGAATCATTTATTTCCCGTGAAACAAACGGAGCCTAAAAATAAACGGTGATGATAAACCAAACCACCCCCCGATTGGCCCTTTTTTGTGTGACAAAATCTCATTTTAGTAGAAAACTGCATCACCAATTATTAGACGATAATAATAGCTTTCACGAGCGAAGGGATGCAGATATAACTTCAGTAACTAAAGGGTTTCCCTGCTATTTATAAATAATAAAAAAAAGAGAACTCAAAAATGCACAAAAAAGGATTAGTGCCGGGAAGAAAAAGACTCAATGTTTCAGCATTAGAACGATGTTAGAGACTAGCTTACCTGCAGCAGCAGCAGCTCTAGGCCATATTGTTTGCTGGACATTAGAAGTGTCGGCTGTCTCTCCCCACATGCAAAATTCACCGCCCATCACAAGTTTTTGTTTGGAAGCATCCCTTATTCCTTCGAGGGGCTCTGCAGTGTAGACTTGATCCCATGGCACATCCAAATGATCTAGATACCAAACACCTTGATTGCTGAAAATGCATTTAAAGCCCTTTGCGACAGCCTTTGGAAGGACATACAGCACCTCCCAGCCTACAGTGAAAAAAATTAATTAGCGTGCAATCAACATGAATTAAATACTGATCAAGACTCTCACTTACCAGTTGTGTACTACCGTCTTCTTCGGATTAAGGACTTTGGGAAATGCATTGAATGTTTCTCTCCTGAAGCAATTGCAAATTAATGTCCATACACTGTACATATAAATGTTATAACAAAGACAGTATATAATGAAGAATTAACAATTAGGATGACTTTTCACAGGCACCGTCTTGAATACTGATGCAACAAACATAACCTCTATTAGCACACCATTTCATTTTTCTACCTACCTAGGAGTCTTCATACATGCTCTTTCTCATTATTATTTTCCATAAACCTTCTCTACCTCTGAAACCAAGGGCCAAAAGCTGATATTAACACCTACTATCTTGAAAATTTCGAGCAGGTATAAGTTAGTCAACTGGATCTTAGGCCACAACCTGTCCATAACTGTAATCTAGTTCCCACATTATTATTTAGCAGCGAAATCACACCAAAATCTTTCCAAAATGATGGCCCCAAAATTTAAGGACATGTTATGAAAGTCCTATTTGATAAGCAAAGACAATAATAGTAATAAGACAAACCTCTAGTTACAGAAGTCTGAAAAGCACTCTTTCACACACAGCACTATTATAAAAACACACGTAACAAGTGCCCCATGTGCTGACATCACCAGAAGTTCTTGATCGTAAGTTTCAGCCTTTTTAATTCTACAGCACAACAAAGTGAATATGCTAAACATCAGAAGTAAATATCCTCGACAATTAAACAAACAATGTCATCTCATCAAGAGGACAATTCCATTAAAATCTGTCTCAAAATGATGCAGAAACCAGTGTTGAGATGTGCCTCTTCAACAAATGTTCTGTCCTATTGGTGCAGAGACTTGATGTAAACTAGAAGAAAAATTGGCAAAAGAAGGAGAATAAAAAATTTCAATTGTCATAAATAAAAAACAATGTGAGAACCAACTACCACCAGAGGGGCGGAGTACATGTACATACCAGTTGGACAGGGGTCCAATTTTTTGAAATGGCAATTTCTTGAGCTCTGGTTACAAAATACTTGTATGCGTCTTTACCAGTCATGTTATGACTTTGGAGCCTGCATTTAAAGTGAACCTCATGTTCAGCATCTGACATGGGTTGCTAGAAGCGTTAGAATTGGTAGAACTGCATGGGAGAGAGGGGGCACCACGGGTAGCGGGCAATACAGGGGAAAGGTATCACCACCACAGAAAACAAGCTAGTGCCTAAAAGTCCAACAGACAATGGAAAAATCATCTACAGAAACATTGCATTTCTGAAAATAGATGGGTTCCATTCAATACCAAAAAAGATAGAACGGTGGAAAATTGCTTTCCAGACTTCAGCAGTTATCTGAAGAGATCTAATTGAACGGCCACGTTGTTACTGGCCACCATCCCTCACTCTTCTTGAGGATCCTATCCATATCTTTGTAAATCTAATTTTAAAGCACATTTGTAACTTTGACATGGTTTTCTAGGTAAGCTAGAAGATATTTTAGTGAAGGTATACTGACGATCGAGTCTACATCAATGAAACAAAGGACAGCATTTCCAACGGGAATGCATTCATGCTCATTCACACTGATGATAAACAGAAAGGCTTTCCTGTAATTGTAATTTAATAAAAAATATATGAGAGTGCTGCAATAGCTTTGACAAAACATCTAACACGATAGTATCGTTAATGAGCTGGTTGAGAGATGGCTTAGTTTATGAAAACATAAAGAAATTATTGCAATTTCCCAGGACAAACTTCTGGAAAGTAGGGATAAATTTCAAGTAAAGCAGTTGATTCATTTACCACTGCTTCACATG
Source organism: Psidium friedrichsthalianum (assembly GCA_019149425.1). Lineage (NCBI taxonomy): Eukaryota > Viridiplantae > Streptophyta > Magnoliopsida > Myrtales > Myrtaceae > Psidium > Psidium friedrichsthalianum. The sequence continues at coordinate 17,434 of JAGVVM010013073.1, forward strand.
TGTAGTGGTTGTCCAACAATCTGCAAAAGAAATTTTAAATGGATTGGTGGTCATATAAACTTAAACCAGAGAAACAGGCCAAAACCTACTGTCTCAAAATTCCAGAATGCTGTCATTCCCAAGTAGATTTTCTCACCACTAGATATCATTGACATTACCTAACAGAATGTACGTGGCATTTGTG
>JAGVVM010013074.1:0-13814 GCA_019149425.1 Psidium friedrichsthalianum
GGCAAGTGGACGGCGAGAACCCCAACCTCCACCTGAGGGAGGAGGACGTGGTGCTGTGCGTGTTGCCGCTCTTTCCACATCTACTCCTCACAGCGTGCTGCTCTGCTCGCTCCGCGCGGGGCGGGAGTGCTGCTGATGCACAAGTTCGAGATAGGGACGTTGCTTCAGCTGATCGAGCGGCACAGAGTGTCCGTGGCGGCAGTGGTGCCACCTCTCGTGCTGGCCCTCGCCAAGAACCCCCTGGTGGAGAAGTTCGACCTCTCCTCCATCCGCACTTCCGGGGGTGCTGTCCGGGGCGCGCCGCTTGGCAAGGAGCTGAGCTCTCACCCTCCAGAGACGCCTTCCCGGAGCCATCTTGGGCCAGGGCAGGTCCAGTCCCTCTCTCTCTTCTCTGTCTGTCTCTGTGTCTCTCTCTCTGTGGCCATGAAAGGTCAAACGAACTAACGAACTCCATGGCTTGAAACACAGTCATGCTCGCTCGCGAGTGGGTCATACCGTAATTTCAACTACTTCTCATGTGCTCTTGTTGCGCCTTTTTTTTAACGTACGTACTTGTGGCTGTGGCGGTAGGCAACGTAAGTGCGTGGGTCGTGTCGTGTGGTTTCCTAACGACCACCAATGCGGAGGATAGGTAAGACTGATCGGCATGGTGACAAGTTAAAGCGACGCGGCCTAATGGAAGTCTCCCGTATCATTAGGCATTATCAAGTATGCTTACATCAATCATAATATAAAACGCGTCAACAAAAAATTCTTATTTCAAAAAACGAAAACTATAATTTATGTCAAAATAATTAATTTCATTAACGACGAAAAGAATTGCTCGTCCATTTTGAAATGGAAGAGATATAAGTAATATTTTTAATATATATGTATTTTTTTATTATTCGTATTTCGCGAAATAAACGAAGCTTAAATCATGACAAGTTTCGTAACAAATTTGTGCAATTTAAGGTATTTTCAGCAGCTCACAAACAAGGCCCTTGGATTTTTCACGATGAACTACATAAAAGAAAAAAAATACAAAACCAAAGAAAGGATCGGAAATTGATGAGTCGGGGCAATGAGAGGCTTTGGCTTGACCTTTAAATGCCTGGGGAAGGAAGGAAGCAGTTGAACTCATTGAATGTGTTCCATCACAGTCACATGCCCATCCATGAATCCTTCGGTGATTAAAAGTCCCACCGACTTCATTTCGATTGCGATAGTTTAACCGTCCTCCTCCAATTTCTTGCACTGTTTGATACCAACGACATTTCTGTATTTGCATCATCTTTCCCCTCCAATTTTAACTGCTAGAGGAAACTCAGGATCTCTAAGATTGTCCATCAACACAAAATCTTTCAATCTCAAACTACGAAACCTCAGGCCGTTTAAGGACACACAATGCACACATGCTAGGCTTGAGGCCATTAACGCGCATAGCTCCACATTTGACGACACGAAACAAGGCTCCATTATTGCAATAGTATAGTCCGCGATTAAGCCACCGCTTATGAGCGTTCGATTGGCGTTTTAGGGATATGGAATGACGGAAGCCGGACCGGTGCTTTCGATGTGCCTAGGGTTCGCGAAGCAACCCTTCCCAACCAAGTCGGGTTCCTGCGGGACCGTTGTTAGGAATGCCGAGCTCAAAGTCGTTGATCCTGAGACCGGTTCCTCCTTGGCTACAACCAGTCCGGCGAGTTATGCATTCGTGGCCAACAATTATGAAAGGTTTCTCTCCTCCTCCTCACATATATTTCGTCTACTCAAGACCGAGACAAAGCTCTAACGTTGACTTCATTCCAGGATACCTCAATGACCCAGAGGCGACTTCGATCACCATTGATGCGGACGGCTGGCTCCACACGGCGATATAGGCTATGTCGATGATGACGATGAGATCTTCATTGTAGACAGAGCGAAGGAAATAATCAAATTCAAGGGTTTCCAGGTATACATGGCTCCGATCGCCACTCTCCTTGAGATGGTGACTAGAAAAGGATGCTCATAGTTTCTCTCAGTTATAACTAGAAGGGAATGTACTTTCAGGCCTAGTTTTTTAAGTAAACCCTGAGATACCTTCTGCTGGGTGCTTAGGTGCCACCGGCGGAGCTCGAAGCGCTGCTTGTGAGCCACCCATCCATTGCGGATGCAGCTGTTGTCCCGTAAGTAGGCGAGATAATCATTTGTCACGACAATTTCTTTCTTTGGGATTAGTAAAGTTCGGCTCTGACCATGTGTTGTGGACAGGCAAAAGGATGAAGCCGCCGGTGAAGTCCCTGTCGCATTTGTGGTGAGGTCAAACGGCTTTGAACTGACGGAAGAAGCGGTTAAGGAGTTCATAGCCAAACAGGTAAACTCTCCAGAGACTTTCGAGGCATTCAAATCGCCATTCTTCTTAACCTATTGAAAGCCCAATCACCGGGCCAGAACCAGAAAGGCTAGTCTTTCCTTGCTTACATTAGTAACATTCAAAGGCTAACAACATCTTTCCTAGAAAACCATGACTTGATGCTGCTCAGATGAAACATATAGTGAGATTCTAAAGTGGCATGGTGCATTGAAACAGGTGGTTTTCTATAAGAAGCTTCACAAAGTCCACTTTGTGCACGCGATCCCCAAGTCTCCCTCCGGAAAGATACTGAGGAAAGATCTCAGAGCCAAGTTAACTACGGCGGCCTCCATTTCTTAAATCTGTTGGGTTGTGATTTCGGGTTTTGTGAGCATTACTGGTGGTGGGCTCTCATGTTCTTCTTCTTCTTCTTATTTTTATTCATTGTTTTTTCCTGTTAGTCGCAAAAAACAGACGTAGGGGAAGGGAGAACAAGAAGTGGTGAGCAATGTGATCGTCTTGAAGATTCAATAACACTGTCAAATGTTCCCATTTTGCGTGTAATGCAGTCTGATTGGTTATCAGTGAGATCGTTTTTGTCTTTTGTATTTGGGACAGTGAAATGGTCATTGGGCTCCCGTTCGCCGGTTCCCTTGGAAAGGAATATCACAAGAGACCGACGGTGTTGGATGAACGGTACAAAGGTGGGACCGACAGAAAGTTCACAGAACCTCGATCACGAAAAATTTCCAAGAACCCGTGAGTGTAGTATGACAGCACAGCAGTCTTTGAATTATTACTAGAATAATAGCATATTATGAATCATAAATTATTAAAGTTATGAATTCCATTGCGATTATAATTATTTGTTACTCGCTTTTTTTTTTCATGATCCAGAATAGACTGTTGTTCTACGGCAGAATAATAATAATTACTTAACTATTTCTCCTTTTAGTATATCTGAATAAAGAAATACCGATGCGACACTCCATTGTGTATAAAAAATGATGCGGTGCTTCAGGTTGGGATTGATTGGGCAAAAGACGCTGGAAATGGAAAACAAAGCCTAACATCTCTGGAAATTGGCACAATAGACCAATGATCGATTTTACATAAAGGATGAAAACGATTTAATCCATTCTACCAAAGCAATTATGATATGATATGACACAATACCCACTCGATTACTCTTAATCTATTTGAGAAAATTTCAAAAAAGATTAATTATAGGTCTAAAGTGGACTTTATTTTAAATAAGGACTTGAAGTGTTCTCTTTATTTCTTTATTTCAAAAAGGAGTCTGGCCGAAAGGCTTTTTCGTCTTTTACTTCTTTGATTTTTTTATTTTTGTTATTTTTTGTTTTCTTTCTTTCTTTCTTTCTTTTTTTGTTTGTCCTTGGTGGCGGTGGTCGAGGGAGGAGAGAGGAAAAAAATAAAAATATAAAAAAAGGAAAAAAAATCTAACAAGTAAATGACGAAAATGTCATTGGTCATACCATTCTTTGATATAATGAGGACGTTTCAAACCCTTAGGTAGAGTTTGGTAATTTGGATTTCTAATTAAGATAAAAATAAATAGAATAGATTAAGAAATTCAAGAATTTTGTCAACCCTATTTACTGTTGAGTGAATCATAGATTTAAAGTCGAGTAAACTGAGGCAAGGCGTGGTTAAAATCGATTATATTTTGCTGAAACATCGGGATATTTTAGAAATTATTCAATGATGAGTTTTGATGAGTGAGTTATTGTTGAGCAGAGGTTGGTGTCATTTCATTTCGAACACAACATCGACAAAGTGTCGCGACCCGAAAGATTTTTTTATCGGTGAAAAATTTCCAGGTTAACGGATTATCAAGTTGATTAGATTGACTAACCTAACGCGGACCCTCCCAAGCCCTACCGAATCGCAACTTTGATTTTTGTTTAAATGATTTTAAAATTGAAGTCGCCACTAATCGTTCTAGGTAGGTCAATTAGAAACCTAAATAAAGTATCGGGAGAAATACTTTATTCCTGTGAACTAGAGATTATGAGTTCAGGGACTTGGTTACGCTAGATTACTCTAATGCCCTTTCGGTACCACTTTATTTCATGAAAACTCATTTGGGATGATTGGAAAAATTTGGGTCAAACTGATTAGAAGGGCAAAATGGTCATTTCTCAAGGATCGGAAGCGGAAACGAGTCAGACCAGTTGAATGTAGTCATTCCTTATTTCCACAATTTTCGAGAATTTTTCTGAATTATTTTTCTGATTTTCTGGAGAAAATTTACTCATGAGGGGTAAAACTGTCATTTCATGAAGAAACGGGGGTCAAAGTCACAAAAATGTGGGTCTGGCCTGCCAAATTGACCATTTCCCATTTTCTGAGATTTTTCTAAATTTTTCGAGATAATTTGCCATAAGAGGCAAAATCGTCATTTTGAAAATATCGGGAAGGAAATTCATCAAAGATAAGATTGACTAGTCGAAATAGCCTATTTCCTAATTTTTGGGATTTTTGAGAATTTTTGGAATTTTCTGATTTTTCTGGAATTTTTTAGAATTTTTTAAGAAATTTTTAATGTTTTCTAAGGCATTTATGAATTTTCCTATTTTTGGGACATTTTCCAAATTTATTATCCTTTTTTATAATTTTCCCTATTTTGTATTTTTGAAATTTTTTTATTTTCTAAATTATTATTATTATTATCATCATCATCATCATCATCATCATCATTAAAAAAATTTATTTTTTTATTTATTATTATTTTTTTCATTTTTATATATTTTTATTTTTATGAATTTTCCATTTTTGGGATTATTATTATTATTATTATTATTATATTATTATTATTATTTTGCTTTATTATTACTTATATTTATTTATTCTTTTTATTCTTATTATTATTATTTTTTATTTTTTATTTTCTGGACCGGGTCGGTCTGACTCTACCCGACTGACCCAAACCCTATCTAAAAAAAAAACCCAGACCAAAACGACGCCGTACTTATTTTTGTTGATTTTCTCTTTTGTTATTTTTTATTTGATTTTCCGGAATTTTTATTTATTATGCGGATCGGGTTGAATAAATTCGACCCACTAACCTAAACCCGGCCCAAGGCCCAAGAAGACTTCCCAATGGCAAAAACGGCGTAGTTTTAGGGAGTTTTTTTTTTTTTGAATTTTTTTGAATTTTTAAAATTTTTATTCTATTTTTATTTATTTTTCGCCTATCCTAGATCCTACGGTCTACACATTCCCACGTGCCCTTAATCCGACCGTCCACCCTTTATAATAAATCTACGGTTAAGATCAAATCAAAGACCAAATCTTAACCGTTGTTTTATTACCTCTTTTTTTATTTAAAAAAAACATTTGAATAATTCGAATTTAGAAATTTTTATATCCAGAAATTCTAAAATGTGACACGTGACTCAACCTTATCCGTCAGATCAGGACGTGTTATTATATCTGATTTACTATAACCATCAGCTGACGTGTCGTCCACGTCAGCGTTTGACCGGGTCAACTCGCCGACATGGACTCTAATGTAGCTTGCCACGTCATCGCCACATCGGACGTTGACCAAATCAACATGCTGACTGGACTTCGTCTTCCCCATTCGACTAACCTTGGACGAACGGTTGAGGCTCACCGGCAACGATCCAATGGTGAAACCAATCCCGATCGAGCTACTTACGACGCTAATCGACTCTCTTTAGACTCCAGATTAACATACCCAAAACCTAACACGATCTATCGGCCAAAACCTAGCAATCGAGGCATTTACAGAGGCAACCATGGCAGTTTGAGCTCGCAATCTAGAGCATAACTATGCTATTCGTTCACAAGCGAGTACTACAAGAAGGTCAGGAGACTTACCTCGCGTTCGGATCAAGCTCTAAATCGCCAAATTTCTTTATCGGAGCTGCGATGCACTCATGAAGTTTCAAGGCTCGATTCAACGGGTTTATGCAAAATTGAGGAAAAATGGGACGCAAGGAAGTTCAGTAAAGTGCAAGGAGAAAAATGCATAGGAAAAATTCAAGAATGGAAAATTCGCCACGGATGCACAGTGATGAACTCGAAGATGGCAATTACTTGGTGATGAAATGGAGAACATGAGAGCTCAAAATGCTTGCGAAGACTTCGATAACCTCGAACAACTGATTCTACAACTTGGTTTTGCACGACGTGCTTTGGTGGAGTTCCTGAAGATCGTCGGCCAAAACTCCCATGGTCCGAACCCCCCCTTCCTCCAATCTCCCCCCTTTTTCTCACTCGTCCGCCCAGTCCCCAAAAACTCCCCGACAGACCCCCCTTTTCTTTTTCCTTTTACTTTCGATGCTAGAATCATGCCTTCCACCAGCTCCAAACCCTTCAGGTTTTCCCTTCTTACATCAAATGCGTGGGCACAGAAACGGAAGTGGATCATGGGTGCTTGAAGTTGACCATTGACCCAGGCCCGTCAATGGTCAACTTCAAGCACCCATGATCCACTTCCGTTTCTGTGGCCCACGCATGTTGATGTACAGAAGGGAGAAAACCTGAAGTGGGTTTGGAGCTGGTGGAAGGCATGATTCTAGCATCGAAAGTAAAAGGAAAAAGAAAAGGGGGGTCTGTCGGGGAGTTTTTTGGGGACTGGGCGGACGAGTGAGAAAAAGGGGGGAGATTGGAGGAAGGGGGGGTTCGGACCATGGGAGTTTTGGCCGACGATCTTCAGGAACTCCACCAAAGCACGTCGTGCAAAACCAAGTTGTAGAATCAGTTGTTCGAGGTTATCGAAGTCTTCGCAAGCATTTTGAGCTCTCATGTTCTCCATTTCATCACCAAGTAATTGCCATCTTCGAGTTCATCACTGTGCATCCATGGCGAATTTTCCATTCTTGAATTTTTCCTATGCATTTTTCTCCTTGCACTTTACTGAACTTCCTTGCGTCCCATTTTTCCCTCAATTTTGCATAAACCCGTTGAATCGAGCCTCCAAACTTCATGAGTGCATCCCAGCTCCGATAAAGAAATTTGGCGATTTAGATCTTGATCCGAACGCGAGGTAAGTCTCCTGACCTTCTTGTAGTACTCGCTTGTGAACGAATAGCATAGTTATGCTCTAGATTGCGAGCTTGAACTGCCATGGTTGTCCTCTGTAAATGCCTCGATTGCTAGGTTTTGGCCGATATATCGTGTTAGGTTTTGGGTATGTTAATCTGGAGTCTAAAGAGAGTCGATTAGCGTCGTAAGTAGCTCGATCGGGATTGGTTTCACCATTGGATCGTTGCCGGTGAGCCTCAACCGTTCGTCCAAGGTTAGTCGAATGGGGAAGACGAAGTCCAGTCAGCATGTTGATTTGGTCAACGTCCGATGTGGCGATGACGTGGCAAGCTACATTAGAGTCCATGTCGGCGAGTTGACCCGGTCAAACGCTGACGTGGACGACACGTCAGCTAATGGTTATAGTAAATCAGATATAATAACACATCCTGATCTGACGGATAAGGTTGAGTCACGTGTCACAATTTTAGAATTTCTAGATATAAACATTTCTAAATTCAAATTATTCAAATGTTTTTTTTAAATAAAAAAAAGAGGTAATAAAACAGACGGTTAAGATTTGGTCTTTGATTTGATCTTAACTGTAGATTTATTATAAAGGGTGGACGGTCGGATTAAGGGCACGTGGGAATGTGTATACCGTAGGATCTAAGATAGGCGAAAAATAAATAAAAATAGAATAAAAATTTTAAAAATTCAAAAAAATTCAAAAAAAAAAAAACTCCCTAAAACTACGCCGTTTTTGCCATTGGGAAGTCTTCTTGGGCCTTGGGCCGGGTTTAGGTTAGTGGGTCGAATTTATTCAACCCGATCCGCATAATAAATAAAAAATTCCGGAAAATCAAATAAAAAATAACAAAAGAGAAAATCAACAAAAATAAGTACGGCGTCGTTTTGGTTGGGGTTTTTTTTTAGATAGGGTTTGGGTCAGTCGGGTAGAGTCAGACCGACTCGGTCCAGAAAATAAAAAATAAAAAATAATAATAAAGAATAAAAAGAATAAATAAATATAAGTAATAATAAAGCAAAATAATAATAATAATAATAATAATAATAATAATAATAATAATCCAAAAATGGAAAATTCATAAAAAATAAAAATATATAAAAATGAAAAAAAATAATAATAAATAAAAAAATAAATTTTTTTAATGATGATGATGATGATGATGATGATGATAATAATAATAATAATTTAGAAAATAAAAAAATTTCAAAAATAAAAAAATAGGGAAAATTATAAAAAAGGATAATAAATTTGGAAAATGTCCCAAAAATAGGAAAATTCATAAAATGCCTTAGAAAACATTAAAAATTTCTTAAAAAATTCTAAAAAATTCCAGAAAAATCAGAAAAATTCCAAAAATTCTCAAAAATCTCAAAAATTATGAAACAGGCTATTTCGACTAGTCAATCCTATCTTTGATGAATTTCCTTTCCGATATTTTCAAAATGACGATTTTGCCTCTTATAGGCAAATTATCTCAAAAAATTCAGAAAAATCTCAGAAAATGGGAAATGGTCAATTTTGGTAGGCCAGACCCACATTTTGTGACTTTGACCCCCGTTCTTCATGAAATGATAGTTTTACCCCTCATGAGTAAATTTTCTCTAGAAAATCAGAAAAATAATTCAGAAAAATTCTCGAAAATTGTGGAAAATAAGGAATGACTACATTCAACTGGTCTGACTCGTTTCTGCTTCCCGATCCTTGAGAAATGACCATTTTTCCCTTCTAATCAGTTTGACCCAATTTTTTTCCAATCATCCCAAATGAGTTTTCATGAAATAAAGTGGTACCGAAATGGCGTTAGAGCAATCTAGTGTAACCAAGTCCCTAAACTCATAATCTCTAGTTCACAGGAATAAAGTATTTCTCCGGATACGTTATTTAGGTTTCTAATCGACCTACCTAGAACGATTAGTGGCGACTTCAAATTTTAAAATCATTTAAACAAAAATCAAAGTCGCGATTCGGTAGGGCTTGGGAGGGTCCGCGTTAGGTTAGTCAATCTAATCAACTTGATAATCCGTTAACCTGGAAATTTTCCACCGATAAAAAAATCTTTCGGGTCGCGACACTTTGTCGATGTTGTGTTCAAAATGAAATGACACCAACCTCTGCTCAACAATAACTCACTCATCAAAACTCATCATTGAATAATTTCTAAAATATCTCGATGTTTCAGCAAAATATAATCGATTTTAACCACGCCTTGCCTCAGTTTACTCGACTTTAAATCTATGATTCACTCAACAGTAAATAGGGTTGACAAAATTCTTGAATTTCTTAATCTATTCTATTTATTTTTATCTTAATTAGAAATCCAAATTACCAAACTCTACCTAAGGGTTTGAAGCGTCCTCATTATATCAAAGAATGGTATGACCAATGACATTTTCGTCATTTACTTGTTAGATTTTTTTTTCCTTTTTTTATATTTTTATTTTTTTCCTCTCTCCTCCCTCGACCACTGCCACCAAGGAAAAACAAAAAAAAAAGAAAGAAAGAAAGAAAAAAAAAAAAATAAAAAAAAATAAAAAAATCAAAGAAGTAAAAGACGAAAAAAGCCTTTCGGCCAGACTCCTTTTTGAAATAAAGAAATAAAGAGAACACTTCAAGTCCTTATTTAAAATAAAGTCCACTTTAGACCTATAATTAATCTTTTTTGAAATTTTCTCAAATAGATTAAGAGTAATCGAGTGGGTATTGTGTCATATCATATCATAATTGCTTTGGTAGAATGGATTAAATCGTTTTCATCCTTTATGTAAAATCGATCATTGGGTCTATTGTGCCAATTTCCAGAGATGTTAGGCTTTGTTTTCCATTTCCAGCGTCTTTTGCCCAATCAATCCCAACCTGAAGCACCGCATCATTTTTTATACACAATGGAGTGTCGCATCGGTATTTCTTTATTCAGATATACTAAAAGGAGAAATAGTTAAGTAATTATTATTATTCTGCTGTAAGAACAACAGTCTATTCTGGATCATGAAAAAAAAAAGCGAGTAACAAATAATGGGAATCCATAACTTTAATAATTTATGATTCATAATATGCTATTATTCTAGTAATAATTCAAAGACTGCTGTGCTGTCCTACTACACTCACGGGTTCCTGGAAATTTTCGTGATCGAGGTTCTGTGAACTTTCTGTCGGTCCCACCTTTGTACCGTTCATCCAACACCGTCGGTCTCTTGTGATATTCCTTTCCAAGGGAACCGGCGAACGGGAGCCCAATGACCATTTCACTGTCCCAAATACAAAAGACAAAAACGATCTCACTGATAACCAATCAGACTGCATTACACGCAAAATGGGAACATTTGACAGTGTTATTGAATCTTCAAGACGATCACATTGCTCACCACTTCTTGTTCTCCTTCCCCTACGTCTGTTTATGCGACTAACAGGAAAAAACAATGAATAAAAATAAGAAGAAGAAGAAGAACATGGAGAGCCCACCACCAGTAATGCTCACAAAACCCGAAATCACAACCCAACAGATTTAAGAAATGGAGGCCGCCGTAGTTAACTTGGCTCTGAGATCTTTCCTCAGTATCTTTCCGGAGGGAGACTTGGGGATCGCGTGCACAAAGTGGACTTTGTGAAGCTTCTTATAGAAAACCACCTGTTTCAATGCACCATGCCACTTTAGAATCTCACTATATGTTTCATCTGAGCAGCATCAAGTCATGGTTTTCTAGGAAAGATGTTGTTAGCCTTTGAATGTTACTAATGTAAGCAAGGAAAGACTAGCCTTTCTGGTTCTGGCCCGTGATTGGGCTTTGAATAGGTTAAGAAGAATGGCGATTTGAATGCCTCGAAAGTCTCTGGAGAGTTTACCTGTTTGGCTATGAACTCCTTAACCGCTTCTTCCGTCAGTTCAAAGCCGTTTGACCTCACCACAAATGCGACAGGGACTTCACCGGCGGCTTCATCCTTTTGCCTGTCCACAACACATGGTCAGAGCCGAACTTTACTAATCCCAAAGAAAGAAATTGTCGTGACAAATGATTATCTCGCCTACTTACGGGACAACAGCTGCATCCGCAATGGATGGGTGGCTCACAAGCAGCGCTTCGAGCTCCGCCGGTGGCACCTAAGCACCCAGCAGAAGGTATCTCAGGGTTTTACTTAAAAAACTAGGCCTGAAAGTACATTCCCTTCTAGTTATAACTGAGAGAAACTATGAGCATCCTTTTCTAGTCACCATCTCAAGGAGAGTGGCGATCGGAGCCATGTATACCTGGAAACCCTTGAATTTGATTATTTCCTTCGCTCTGTCTACAATGAAGATCTCATCGTCATCATCGACATAGCCTATATCGCCGGTGTGGAGCCAGCCGTCCGCATCAATGGTGATCGAAGTCGCCTCTGGGTCATTGAGGTATCCTGGAATGAAGTCAACGTTAGAGCTTTGTCTCGGTCTTGAGTAGACGAAATATATGTGAGGAGGAGGAGAGAAACCTTTCATAATTTGTTGGCCACGAATGCATAACTCGCCGGACTGGTTGTAGCCAAGGGAGGAACCGGTCTCAGGATCAACGACTTTGAGCTCGGCATTCCTAACAACGGTCCCGCAGGAACCCGACTTGGTTGGGAAGGGTTGCTTCGCGAACCCTAGGCACATCGAAAGCACCGGTCCGGCTTCCGTCATTCCATATCCCTAAAACGCCAATCGAACGCTCATAAGCGGTGGCTTAATCGCGGACTATACTATTGCAATAATGGAGCCTTGTTTCGTGTCGTCAAATGTGGAGCTACGCGCGTTAATGGCCTCAAGCCTAGCATGTGTGCATTGTGTGTCCTTAAACGGCCTGGGTTTCGTAGTTTGAGATTGAAAAGATTTTTGTGTTGATGGACAATCTTAGAGATCCTGAATTTCCTCTAGCAGTTAAAATTGGAGGGGAAAGATGATGCAAATACAGAAATGTCGTTGGTATCAAACAGTGTAAGAAATTGGAGGAGGACGGTTAAACTATCGCAATCGAAATGAAGTCGGTGGGACTTTTAATCACCGAAGGATTCAGTGGGATGAGCATGTGACTGTGATGGAACACATTCAATGAGTTCAACTGCTTCCTTCCTTCCCCAGGCATTTAAAGGTCAAGCAAAGCCTCTCATTGCCCCGACTCATCAATTTCCGATCCTCTCTTTGGTTTTGTATTTTTTTTCTTTTATGTAGTTCATCGTGAAAAATCCAAGGGCCTTGTTTGTGAGCTGCTGAAAATACCTTAAATTGCACAAATTTGTTACGAAACTTGTCATGATTTAAGCTCCGTTTATTTCGCGAAATACGAATAATTAAAAAAATACATATATATTAAAAATAATTACTTATATCTCTTCCATTTCAAAAATGGACGAGCAATTTCTTTTCGTCTTTAATGAAATTAATTATTTTGACATAAATTATAGTTTTCGTTTTTTGAAATAAGAATTTTTTGTTGACGCGTTTTATATTATGATTGATGTAAGCATACTTGATAATGCCTAATGATACGGGAGACTTCCATTAGGCCGCGTCGCTTTAACTTGTCACCATGCCGATCAGTCTTACCTGTCCTCCGCATTGGTGGTCGTTAGGAACCCACACGACACGACCCACGCACTTACGTTGCCTACCGCCACAGCCACAAGTACGTACGTTAAAAAAAGGCGCAACAAGAGCACATGAGAAGTAGTTGAAATTACGGTATGACCACTCGCGAGCGAGCATGACTGTGTTTCAAGCCATGGAGTTCGTTAGTTCGTTTGACCTTTCATGGCCACAGAGAGAGAGACACAGAGACACAGAGAGAGAGAGAGAGAGGGACTGGCTGACCTGGCCCAAGATGGCTCCGGGAAGGCGTCTCTGGAGGGTGAGCTCCAGCTCCTTGCCAAGCGGCGCCGCCCCGGACAGCACCATGCGGATGGAGGAGAGGTCGAACTTCTCCACCAGGGGGTTCTTGGCGAGGGCCAGCACGAGAGGTGGCACCACTGCCGCCACGGACACTCTGTGCCGCTCGATCAGCTGAAGCAACGTCCCTATCTCGAACTTGTGCATCAGCAGCACTCCCGCCCCCGCGCGGAGCGAGCAGAGCAGCACGCTGTTGAGGGAGTAGATGTGGAAGAGCGGCAACACGCACAGCACCACGTCCTCCTCCCTCAGGTGGAGGTTGGGGTTCTCGCCGTCCACTTGCTGCGCTATGCTGCGTGTCAGGCTCCGGTGCGTAAGGATCACCCCTCGGAAGCCCCGTCGTCCGCCGAGGAGAAGGGCAACGCCACGGACTTTCGTTCCGGGTGGATAGCCAACCTCGGGGGCATATCATCGTTGGCCTCGTGAGGACAGAGAAGTGGATGCATCCCTCAGGCGGAAGGGTCGTCCACGGTGATGACGGTTTGTGAAGTCATTGCCCCGAGGGCGGGGCGTCGTCGCCGGAAGCGTGGTGGCGGAGCTACAGAAAACCTCGA
>JAGVVM010013075.1:0-16227 GCA_019149425.1 Psidium friedrichsthalianum
TTTTTGAACAGAACAAAGTTTATGCTGATTTTGCTTAAACTGGGCTATAATTCAGCAGAAGATTCAATTATAAGTGGCACCCAGCCAACTCTCTATTACTCCTCGATTACAGAGAAAGAGATAATATAGCATAGATTCATAAGCCTAAGCTCAAACTATAATGAAAAAAATATAGGTTCCCCCCCCCCAAACTATGAGGCGGCGTTCAAAGGCAATGTCCCTATGGGATCCCCCTGCTCGCGCACCACAAGAGGGAAACCCGTGCTTTCCTAGGGATGGAGAGTGAAACATGTCCCAACATTAATATTTGATATATCGGATGTGTAATTGTCTTGATATGTAGGGATGCCTTTATTTAACACATTATGAAAACATCACTTGTGTTGCTTCGTAAATGAATTATTAGAAACATTTTAATGACAACGAGAATAGGTAGCAATGATTGTTGTCGATGATGAAGATATCTTTGTTGATTGAATTTTTAATTGTTACAAGAAATTAGTTTTATACAGGGCATAATTAACATAATAGTCCTGGACTTTGACTAAACGAGCAATGTACTCCATGAAATTGAACTTTTAACCCGATGTGCAATTACAATAATCTCCCTTAAACTTTTAGGATATGCAACTTAATTCCTGAATAAAGAAGATGCTAATATAGTCCATTTCATTGATTCAAGTTTCAAAGACTACAGTGAACATATTTCAAAAGTTAAGAGATCATATTAGTCAAATTAATGTTCAAAGACCGCATTGAACATTTGATTAAAGTTTAGGAATAATATGTAAGTTAAAAGTTAGATACTACATGCCGTTAGGTTAAAGTTCAGAAATCATTTGTGTCATTTTACCTTTTATATAAATATTTACAAATCAGTTATTTTTGCCGAAACAAACACTTCAACAAGCTTTAAAACTGAACCTCCATTCCCTTTTATATAATTATCCCGGTTAATCTAGGGGCGGGGTTGCTGACTGGTAATAGAGTTAGGTTCTGGTCCTTTGCTTGATAAAATGATCATTTATAGCGTTTTGTGTAGAATACTGTTTGAATTTGAGCCCGGAGGCCGAATTGGTTTATTTGGTATGTGAAAAATGATCCGGAATAATGAAGATCTCTTCCGTCCGCCCCCTCCCCCCCCCCTCTCCCCGGTGGAATTGGGAGTTTGAGTGAAAAGACGAGAAAGGGAAATAACTCCAAAAGTAGAGTCAGTCAAAAGAAGAAAGTTTACTTCAGTAGGAATTTCTGCCAAGATTGCTTTTACTTAGACATGACTATTGGCCGTGGATTCCTTTCCATGTTGAATTGGCTCGTGCAGATTACTTTCGGCCAGAAACATGAGGTCTAGAAAGGTCTTTCAAGGGCAGATCGAGTTTCGTGAAGCCCGCGTGCCGTGATGTTACAATTGGTACCCGAGGCTTGGTGGTGCCGTGAAGTACAACCAAAGTAGTAGTATGCCTAATTTATTTAGCTTATTCCGTTTATTTTATCGTTCGATCGCTTGTTTCGCGCAACACTCTACATTGAATTAATAGCTAGTGCCAAATGATAAATAGCTAATATGGAGCTACTAGTGTGTCCCCTTTTGTTTTCTTTTCTTTTTCGTTGTGCATACTTTTAAAATCAGGATTCCAATTTTTCTGGCAAGTCAACAAAAGAAAATAAGGGGTTTGATCGATTCGATAAACCAGTCGAGCAACACTATCAACATCAGTATATCTTAGGTTAACTTGAAAGTATCAGTTACTGCCCTAAGTCGAGTGGCTACAATATTTAGTCCAACTCCATTGTTAAAATGCCCGTTCATGTGTGGGAACTCGCGAGTGCTTTGCGCGTTTTGACGGGGATTCCCATTCAAAGAAACTCCATGTAAAATGCCTGCTTCATCCCGTGGTGGAACTCGTGAAATGCTTTGCGTGTTTTGACGGGGATTTCCAATCATAGGTTGACCAAAATTCTAACAGGTCCGTTTCGGTCTCTTGCGATGAAGTGAAACTGCGTTACTTTCTTGATAGTGAATGTCCATTATAGAAGCCAAGTGAATCAACCGGACTTATATTTATGTTTCTTTAATCCAAAAGAATTACGAGGAAGATGGGAAAAGAAAGTTGGCCTAGTCACTTTGGGTGACCATGCTCTTCTAGAACTCTATTTTTGGCCAAAATTTTTTTAATTCTATTCCCAAAACGAATTCCGAGTAGAGACACGCATTTGCTAATGACATAAAATTTTTTCCCGAAAACAGTTTAAAATAGCATAGAATCTTTATCATTGTTGGGCACTAGGCCTCAGTCCGGCGACTGGCAAGGATGACAAAAGACCTACGGCCGACGGACGGTGAATGGGAGCAGAGGACCAGAGGTTGGTGGCGGGTGATTGGCGTCCGACAGACCGTGGCTGATGAATAGCAAATTGTAGCAGGACATGAAGAGACGACTGACGGATGGTGATCGGGGACCAGCAAATGGCGGTTGAGGACCCAACCATGGCGTAGTGATCGAAAAACGACTATTGGAATCTAGTGGATGGGGACCGGTAGCTGGCAACGAGCAATCGGGGATCGGAGACTTCGATTGACGAATGGCGATTGACGATCGGCAGTCGTGGATGGCAATTGGCAACCGGCAGCTGACGATATGCAACTGAGGATTGAAGACTAGCGACGAGCGACGGGCTTTAGGGACAAAGAGAGAGGAAGATCTTATGCAGAGAGAGGAAGTGAGCAATGAGAAGAATTATTATTTCTGTTTTCTGCTTAAGAAATAGAAAAGTAAAAATTTCTGCTTTTTATTCTATTCCAAACCTAATCCAAGCCAAAATTTTTGTCTCGAAAATAGAAAAATGAAATTACGTTACATGGATTTTTTTTTCTAAATCTGTTCTCAAGAATAGAAAAATAAAAAAATGAGGAATAGAATTGTTGTCATGCGCACCCTCAATTTCTCTCCCATCCCAATCTAATCTTGGATGAGATTTTTGCCTCTTAGTCCCGACAAAACGCTAAACTAATTACTTCTTTTTCTCATACAGCACCTGGCCAATGCTCCTGAAATTGGTCAGTGCAAGGACCCTCTTCCTTATGCGGATTTGAAAAAAACGAATTACAATTTTCTAAGTATGAAGACACTTTTTTCTGGTCATCTTACCCCGAGCTAAAGATCCAAGGAGAAAGAAAGGAACGAAGTAGAAATGGAAGGGAAAAATAAAACAAGGTCACCGCTATTTTCACCCCAACTTTGACTCCGTATATCAGTCCCAAGTGTAAAAAACAACTACTGATGTTCTCTCTCTCTCTTCTCTTGAGGATTGAGCGCGCACCAGTGGTCGGCCATGGACCGTCAAATCTGAATCCGGATGCGAGCAAATGACTTCTAATTTTCTCTAACATTCTAGTAAAATGAAATGAAAGCAATCAATTTAATCTCTGTCCCTCTCTTCTCTTGATGCTTTGCCTCTTTGATTGGGAGGTTCGAGCTCGTAGCTCCGTTCACTCACTCGACATCAACACTTGGCACTTCCAATCGATTGAAAGTCGTGGCAATCACCTTCTCCATGCAAAGCTCATTTTTTTTCTCTTCAATGTGTTGTTGTTTTTGCAAATTCAATATGATTTCCTTCAAGTGCTAAATTTTCGGTAAATACCATTCCATAAATAGTATTTAATCATCTTAAAGACAATGGTTGATGTCAATGACTTTCTAATGTCGAATGGGTTGGGCTTGTCCGTAAAAGTTGTCCGAAATGAACCGAGCAAGGCCCTATCAACGAGTTGGAGGTGAAGTCTACTAGGTCGGGGATTGTGACTCACCCGGTTCATGTTGGGGCAGGTATAGAACAGCTGGTAATGTTTCCATTTGCGGCGGTTTTTGATCGAGTAGCTCGTGCAACCAACTTCATGGCAAGAGCGCAATGCATCGTGATGCGTTGAATTTGCATCCGATGAGTATGGCCTTGGAAATAACCCGGCACCACTTCTTCAGAGGCCGAAGGATAGGCCGGGAATCATGCCGTCGGTGCCACCAGGCGGCATCGCCATTTCGGGAGCATTAGTTAGTCAAGATGGGAAATAACAGTCCATTGAGTTGGCTTGTTCTAGTTCCGGTTTGACAAGTGTTATGCTTTTGCTTGCTCGAGACTACGTAGTAAATGGGCAATTCAAAAGAATCAAACAATTAAAAAAACTTTTCAGAACTTCATTTCCAGCTGTATCAAATGTTAGTGCTATGACATAAAGCTTGCTCACCAATCCAATGTCTCTCTCTCCCTCTCCCTCTCTCTCAAGTCCCTACAAGTTGATAGGCATACTACTCAACAACTTCTATTGACTATTATATGCCAATGACATAGATCAGCTGTTCCATGTCCTAAACAGGTAAGTTCTCCCATACTCGTATAACCTTGGAGTGGAGCTTGATGGGTGTCATCATAGGAGGTGAGCAAAATAGAGGGAAAAGAAGCAACTGGTCTGTGGGAGTGCTATTAGGACGATTTGTGCTAGAAGTTTTAGGTTAGATAGGATATACCCTTAGGAACTCTAAAAGCGGGTTTGGCTTCTCATGTACAAATTGGTACAGAGCTAATGCCGCTCTCCTGATGAGATCATGGTAGGTCGAAACTAATTGTGGTGCCTAAAGTAATCTACTCTCGCTCGATATAACAAATATCTGAGCTAAGCTGGGAGTGGTACAATCCGGTACGGGAAAGTTATTTGCCTTATTGTTCTATGAGACAACTAAAGAATGAAGGCTGGCCTAGCTTGGCTTGCTAGGCGCCACATGAGTTAAATTCTATTGCAAAATTTGTCGATCTGTGATAAATGGTGTGAGAGCAAGAATCCTTGCAGTAGGTAGATGAATTGAAAGAAAACCTGTGGTCTTCCCGATCGATTGAGGGCAAAGAGTGAATTGCCGGAGCAAAATTGGCTTGGACAAAGTGCGGCTCTTGGCATGCTTTTAAGATGCCAATGGCGGCACAGTCAAAGAAAACTGATTTCTTGCTAAAATGAAATAGCGTTCTTAGATCAATTTGGAGAATCTCATGGTGGATCCTCTATCATGTTTTCAACAAGGAAAAACCTCAATTAGTTGGCTAATATATATATTTTTGGTCGGAGGTTAGCTAATATTAAGAAATGCTTAGTAGGCAAAAGAAGGTGCTGTTCACAATTGGCCAAAAGTGCCACTCTTGAATAGTGCAAGTGACCAAAGGAGAGGGTGCTGCCACTAGTTGGCCAAAAGTGACACACTTGAAAAATGCAAGTGACCGAAAGAGGTGCTGCTAGAAAAGTGCACTTGGCCAAAAGTGGCCACACCTGAAAAATGGAGGTGACCGAAGAAGCTTGAACAGCCTTTAAACCAAAAAGAAGCTACCAATGGCAAGAAATTGTTCTGTGGGTGAGCACTCACCTGCCATTCATGTCAGTCCCAAAAGCAACGTTGGTGGCGGGAAAAGCATAAGGAAGTGACAGAACATGCCACAATGGGAGCGTTACAGAATTGAGGGGGAGAGAATGTACGGACCGGTTGTTTTGTGTCCCAAATTGACAAGTTCTTCGATACTCATATAAATTTGGAGTGAGCTTGATGCTGTCATTATGGTGAAGTGAGCGAAGTAGAGGGAAAACAAACAACTAAGTCCGTTGGGTGGTGTCAGGACAGTTTATACTAGGAATTTTAGGTTATATAGAATATGCCCTTAGGAGCTCTGGGGCCATGGTAAATCGAAATTAGTTGTGGTGCCTAAGATAATCTACTCTTGCTAGTTATAACGAATACCAGAGCTAAGCTGGGCATGGTACATGTGACATACGCAAATTTCATTTCTGATATATACTTAAATAAATAAAGGAAAATATTATTTAAGACGATTGCCTACGATGTAATTGCCCAACACCGGGCGCATTAGAATTAAACTGATAAGTTATCCATATCTATAGTAGCGATGTAGGATGACGGTATTTAAATTGCCGCCTCATTAATTGAAAAAAGAGTCGATGCGTTCTATAATTATATTTGGCGGTATTCAAGCTTAAGGTCTGATTTAAGCTTTTCTGAGGATTTCAATTATTTAAGATAATTTTAGGATTTCTTAACGCTTAGAACAAAAATTTATGTCTTATTGATATACTAAAATTTTAGTTTACCTAGCAACGTATCTATTTTTGCGATTGAGTATCTAAAATTTTTCTTTAATTGGCACACTCACTTCTCTTTCTCTCTTCACATCTAAGACAAAGCTTTATTTGACTTTTCATTGAATATCCATGATATCATGAATTTTGGCTTAAATCATTTAAGGCTATTGATGAAACATCACTTGCTTGGATGTAGAAGAGAGGGCCATCTTTTTTTTATCAAAAATGTGACAAAATTTTATTGGATCATTTGCCTCTAGCTATCCTATAGAGGGCCATGTGAAGCTCAAAGATTGGGGCATTTAGCATTTAAACCCAAGGTAGTAATTACCTTTAACCATGGTTGAACCTTCCTCTCTCTTCTTCGTAAACTCTTGAAGACTCCTTCAAATTCAATTTTTTTCCATGGTCACATGTTCAACCTTCAGAGTGCTTCCATAAGTAGATGTCTCCACACCAATTGCTTCCATTCACAAACTTCATTTCTTCTCAAATTTTCAAGTCTTATGAGTCAAGAAAAGGCCCCACTCTTGTGATTTTAAGTTTTAGTCTTAATCCTTCGAATACTGACAAAGTAAACTATTGAATTTCACTACTTACATAAACGGGCTTTGTCATTTTAATGGCAATAATTGTTAATTCTCGATTCTTGTTCATTTTGTTGAAGGTGACCCGAAACTTTAAGTTGTTGAGTCCTTATTCTAGGTAATCGAAATCTCTCGATACTAAGTTAGGTTGTTCTACTAAGTACCTTTGATTTGGTAGTTCAAATTGTGTTGATCTTGTCTGAAATTTTTGAACAAGTGTGAAGAGTTCTTAATTGATGAATTGAATGTCGTTTGATTAAACTGTGAGCTTTGTATGTATTGAGGGAAGTCCATTTCTGGAAGTGTCTAAATGAGTGTTGTCTTTTGAGGATTGTATTAAAGAGGTATGGTAAAGAAACAATGTTAATGACTAATGATGTATATGTATATTTTGATATGTCGTGATTATGTTTTTATATCTTCCGCACTATTATTAATAATGATAAGCTTATAATTTATAATAATAAGGATTAATGAGATACACTTAACATCATGATGTTTTGGGAGTCACAATACAATTGATACGAGAAAGTTATTCGCCTTACTGTTCTATGGGCAACTAAAGAAGGAGGGCTAACCTGGCTTGGCTTGCCAAGTGCCCCATGGGCCAAAATTCCGTTGCAATATTTGTTGGCCCGTAAACACTATGCCCTAGCATAGAGCCACGCGCGGCCTCGCTAGTCACTGGCAAATGCGCGAAGGCCCTTGCTAGATTGCTCGCAGTCGACAAGGCTTCGAAGGCCTTCAGGCCCTGTTGGCCACTAGGCGAGGAATTCGTGGCTGGCAAGGATCGCCGGTGAGCCTTGCCAACCTGAAAAAAAAAGAAAAAGAAGCAAAGTACAAAAAGAAAATAAAAAATAAAAAATTAGAATAATAATAATAGATTCGAACTTCTTTTAAAATACTATTAAAAATGTTCACATCAGCACCAGCATCCGCGTCAGCTGTTTTCAACCAAAATTAACCAAATGGACTCAATTGGCAAAATTGAAATATGTATGACTGAACTGATAAAAGCCCAATAAGTTTTAGAATTTTTTGGACAATTTTTCCTTTCTTCGATTGTGTTAATTGAGGAGTAATAATTTCTACCATAATAAAAATCTTGCTCATCAAGCTTCTCTCTCTCTCAACTCTGTTTCAACTATGAAGTTCAGTAAGATTTGTCTACTGGCTCTCTTCTAGATCCAAGGACTGTTCCTAGGACATCTCATTTGTCGGGCACCAACGGTGGATGTACCCACCAGGGAACCTCCGAAGCTGTACAATTCGAGCAAAGTTCGACATCCACACCCGAGAGAGTTACCAAAGCTTGAGGAAGCGAGGCATAGATGCCACCACATCGTCCTCCCGTTCACGACGTTCCCATCCATCAAAGTCCTCTGCACGGCCCCCACCTCTGCCACCACAGCATCCGTCGGCGCTGCCACAATTGCCATGTCAGGCTCGAACTGGCTGTTATGGGTTTCATGGTTTGCATGAATACTATGTGTGTGTTGTTGGTTAGGAAGCACTGACACTCTCCGAGGCTTACGTGTCATGTCGAACACTCTCTAACATGCGACCGACACATGATTAGCACTTTAGACATGCTAGTGTTACGCGAGTCTAGCATCCCGATATCCCATTTTAACATATACTGGTCAATTTTAAGCATTTTCAATAAAATTAGAATCAAAATGTAAATCTATTAAAAATATGTATACTCAAATCATATGCCTAGCCACCCTAAATTAATATATCCAGCAGCCCCAAAAAAGCTAATCGTGAATCCCTAACAAAAGAAGAAGAAACTCACCGCTGATGTTTTTATATAAAAATATAAATTAAATACAACGTGTCCTGACGTGTTGGAATTCTATTTTTGAGAAATCACGTGTCGACATATTTATTTGTGTCGTGTCGGTGTTGTGTCGGTGCTACTTAGGTTGTTGGACCATCGATTCCATCTAATCAAGATACGCATATTGACTGCATACGCTTGTCAGAGAGGGTTCGCTGGTGAGAAATTTTCACCGGATGGAAATTTGGTGATCAAATTGCGGTATAAAAACAAGCACGACGTCTATTGCTTGAAGAGCATTACGAAAAGCACAAAGTTACTAGACTAATATGATTACTCTTTTCGGCCAAAATTCCTCATTCTGGCCTTGCCTAATCAAACCGTCGCGGCTCCGCAACTCCATTGCCTCAAAAGCCACCACTTGGCCACTTCCGGCCATAAAGGAATGGACGACGGTTTGGACAACCTTGAATTAGATCTGATTTTCATCGTAACTTCGAGCCTTTTGTATTATATCTGCACTTTGAAGAGCGGTCGCCGTTTCACTTCTACTGGAAATCACCTCGTGATGATCTAAGTAAGCTAACTTTTGCTTCTAATGGGAGATACACGAAGGGGTGTCTTGTTCAGTTGTACATGTGATCAGGAAAAATACTGAATTTTATCATGAAATCTCGATGGGAGATTACTTTTTGGGTAATCAAACGAGTCTTGATGGAGATTCCATCTTCCAACAACGGTCATCGCTCCTGGCCCATTGGCGGCCCCGACCGGGATGCTTGTCACAAGAGGACTGCTCTGTAATCAACGGGTCAGGCTCTTATTTGAAAATGCATTCAAACTCTTATTAATATAATGACAGCCGATTAAAACAATGTCAATTTTATATATTTATTTAAGAAAATAAACATACTCGTAATGCTTAGGTTAAACCTTTTCCGCGGAGGAGCTTTAGGAATGCAATTGTATTAAAGATGCACCTTGAGTTTTCTTGGATGGCTTGTGTAAAATGCAGCAATCAAGGCCTTATATTGCTTCGCTAAAGATGGAAGATTCGAATAAGTTCTGTCTGTGCTTCTTACTAATAAATGGATTGTTTCCGGAAAATCTTGACGGGCACCTGCGGTGTTGTGCCCGCCTGGCAACCTAATGTGTGGACGTATGGCATTCTCATGTGTGGGTTGTGCAAATGCACGGACGAAGCATATCAGCTCCTAAAGGAGATGGAAGGAAATGCTTTCCAAATGGGGTCATTTATAACACAATAATCCAAGGACTGCTAAAAAAAGCGAAAATACTAGAGCAGCGCAACTTGTCCATGAAATGGTTGAAAGGGTTTTTCTGCAGATGTAGTGACGATCGAGTTTTGGGTTAAATATCTCGCGACAAATGAAACTTCTTTCTTTTCCAGTAGTACGAGCCATTGTCTCTGAGATCTGTCCACTTCATCTGAAATGTGATAAAGAGTAAATCAGATTCGCGGCAAGTTTTCTTCCAAACATCATCTCATTGAGTCCTATGTCCAATTAATGAAGTTATCAATCTGGGAGACAATTGACTGAATCGACCCACCCAAGAAGGCAAATATTTGGAGGGGTGGAAGGTAGATTTTGGTCCTCGTATACCTAGGTTAGGCACGAAATCTCTGTATTTAACTGGCTTGTCAGTCAGTGCTTCTGGTGCCTAATGTTTTTCAAACAGTTGAAACTCATACAAATGATCTAGCGGTCTGGGGATGATATTTGATTAAATAGATGTTAATAGCAATAACTATACTGTGTAATAAAGTAAATGCGATAAATCCGGATTAGCATGTTGTATATGTGCTTTGAGAGAGAGATACTAGTTTTCTGTTAATACTCTTTTTTTAGCACAATCTGATCCTTTCAGTGTCCTATTTACCATAGATACTTCAAAGAAGATGCATACCTTGAAGTGGATGGTATTTGAATCGGTAGTGGAGAATATTTGGGTCGAGCTGGGTGCTCAGATCATCACCAGAGGTCGATTACATATTAGGGTTATTTGCTCTGCTTCTTACATGCAAATAAAGCGAATTTTGAGGGACAGCTTGCTGACTAAGGAACATGGCTGCAAATGTATGAAAGCTACTTGAAGTATGATGAGTGAACATGAACGCAGTTGACAGACATTCTCAATGCTAGACGTCTCGAGCCAACACCAGTCAACTTCATCCCAGTCAGGCCCAGATGATGTAAATTTCCATCGTCTTTTCCGCTGCATCAATTGACTTACCTTCCCGATCAATAGGGTTGGCTCTCAACTGAGGTACATTTCTTGCGACTTTTATCCGTTTCAATTACTGACTCATTTTTCCGTTTGTTTTTAAAGGGTATCACTTAGGATTGGGGGATTTGCCCGGAAAGTCTGCCTCTTGTCACGCCCTCTACTCTTTGTTTGCTGACATAATCATAGCAGCGTGCAAGTGTTTCCTGTCAAGCAAAAGGATCAAATTGAAGTTCTGCATATATCACAGGAGGATCAACTCCTCAGCTGTCTCTTCTGTCCATTTCCTGGTTTAAAAAAGCAGGTTCATGGGTTTAGCAACTGAAGCAAAGCCACTTTTACGATGAAATGTAAAATCTTCAGAGAAAGTTGGAAAATCCCCTGTTGCGTTACTAGAAGCTGGTTTGGTACAATCTTATGCTGATAATTCCATTTTGTGTTTCATGGGATTAGGTCATCCCTCTGTTTTTGTTTTGTCTTATGTTCTTGATATTTGTATGATTGGGAATGACCAGTAATTGATTTGACATGTGAAAAGGTTTCAGTACCCTAGGTCTTGTCTTTGCTGATTTGGCCTCTTTGAGATATTTTCTTGGCATTGAAATTACTGAATCCTTGCGTGGCATCCATCAGTTTTTGAGTAGCGATCCTTATGCAAGTACTGGGGACAAAATCCTGGTTACGTCTTTCCGATATTCAAAATGGACTCGTGCTTCGAGTTCAACATAAATGGTGGATTCACGGGCGGCTTTAGCAGGTTGTAACCATTTCTTTTGGCTTTTAGGCAGTGTTTCCTTCTTTTCATTTAGAGTTTTGGTTTTGCACTATGTTTAGTGAAGATGGTCAATGCTCGAGTATTTCCGAAGTTGGAGGCATGATGATGATTTCGTTTTAGACGGATGATGATTAGGCTTCGCTCTTTTTGCTCTGTTACGAACTGATTTTGTATTTAGATTCTCTTGGAGACTCACTCAAGTATCGTGATAACAAACTCAATTTAGATTTTCTGGTCATGAAAAATGGAAATCATTTTGAGAACTCGGAAATGCGTTGACTATCAATGCATGGCGGAGAGCAAAAAATTGTTAGTGATTTCCAAAAAGTTCGGCTCTGAACATGCTTTGCCGTACTGAGGTGAACTTTGGACTTCATAACCATACAAAGTATCTCATCTCAAAATCTGCATTGCTATCGCCATTCCAGTTCATAACTCCCCCTTCTAAACCATTCATCCGCGCAGGGGGGAAATCGACGGAGGCTCGGTCACTTGTGCTTTTGACGATGCTTCTATTTGCAGTGGCTGTTGATCGGGCAGCTTGTGCGACCGCCTTCAATGGCATGACCGCAATGCCTTCCTGTCTGTCAAGTTCACACGCAATCAAAAAATTGGCAATGTGAGTGTTCGGACACGACGACTTCAGAGTCACAAGTATAGGCCCTAGGATAGTGCCACTGGCACCACAGGCCAACCGTGCGGGTTGCCAAGATTCTCCGTTGTCTCCACCAACTTCTCACAGCTCCATAAGTTGAGGAGCACTCGCTTGTGATTCTAGACCTATATGATCATATCCTGAATCAGGGCAATGTCTCACATTACAGGTAAAACTGTGCAACAATACTTAAAATCTGTTAAAATTCGATTCATTTGGATTAAGCCGGTGCAAGCGATGGGGGTTCGTGGTGTAAAAAAATGGAATGCTCATTGTATTTGTCATATTTTTCCCATTTTCCAACTCTATACAGTTGATCTTTTGAGTTGAGCCCGCTTCAAGATTTACAATGTCATATGTGTGATTGTAGGACTACTACTCCTTATTTATGATTATCGTATCTGTGACCACAACGATCTTTCCTTCAGTTCACAGCCAAAAGGAAATGTGATGATAATCATATCCAAATTTATAGGAAAAGACGGACAATATGACGATCCAACAGTTCAACATGCATAGTGGATACTCAAGATGTTTAAAATGCTTGTAAGCACGAGATCTGCTCATGAACAATTGGAATATGCTTACTTCGAAACTGAACTCTAAGTTGAGATAGTAGGAGTTTAAGTAGAGAAAAACGACGGTGAAGAAAAACGATGACCCCGACGAATGCCACCACATACGATCCTACGAAACTCTAGTAGAAGGCATCTTTCCAAGGCTCATCTCTCTTCCTTTGTTGGCAGTTGTCGGTGTCTGTCATTTGAGCTATTACAACTTGTTAACGGTGGTCCATAGAGAAGAAGGTTACCTTCGTAACTTGCTGCATCGAAAGTTCTGAATTGATTCTCTGTCGAGTGTCTTGCCTACTAGAAGTGTGTATAGATCTGCTAGTTGCCGAGGAATCGGACCAGTTAACTTGTTGTAGGAAAGGTCCAAGCTGTCTAATATTTCCTCGAATTGGAGAATGTTTCTGGAAGCGATCCTGTCAAATGATTACGTGACAGATTTAAGACCTATATTTCGCTCAAATAACCGATTTCTAAAAGAGGAGAGGCCATCAAATTATTCTGCAAGAGATCCATTCCAGACATGTTTCCAGAATGTTGCGACTATTAAGATTCCAACCCATTCTTTCACATGACAGGTCACTTCTTCTAGTTCATCCGAAAAAGCACTTGTATCCCTACCATCACGGAGAAACTGTAAGCTGAGTTTTGCCTGGTACTGGTAGAGCTGTCAATACTCAGCATTTTCACTCAACGTATCGAATGTGCTATTAGATACCCCCCACCATTTCCAAATGTCAAATCTTCCAAACATGAACGAACTTCTCCAGAAATTGCTAGTGAGATTCAGTATGCTCATCTTCGTCAACCGACAAAGAGACAGAGGGATTGAACCTTCAAAGTGGTTTCCACCAGAAGAAAATGTAACTTCCAAAGCAAACTGGTCCGTGCATCTTTCCGTAGATCCGATGTGACGATGGACCAAGCGTTAGAAACAAACTCAGGAAAAGGCCTAGTAAGCTTATCATTTTGTAGATGCAAGAACCACATAAATGGAACATTGGGACAGTGGCATGTATTTGGACCAAGATTTGTTAGTCCGAAGGTCCAAAAAAATGAAAATTTTCAATTTGCAGAAGCTCAATGGTGAAGGACCATTTAATAAGTTTCCTAACAATATCAGAAATTCCAGAAGTTGAATGATATTCAATTTTTGGAATTGGTCCGGACAACAAATTATCGCTTTGATAAAATGCTGAAGTGTGAGCTATCCAATATGCCGGGTGATATAGCTTCAGTGAATTCATTGCCATCCAGATACAAGTATTTCAACCTTGTCAAGTTAGTAGTTTTTCGTAGCATTCGGCCACGCAAGTTGTTGCCGGACAGTTCTAGTACAGATTGTGAGATACAACCTATGGCCAGTGGCTCTGGCATCTCCCCGAAGAAGTGTTAGATGTTATTCGACGAGTCTGAGCTCGTCAACAATTTCATATAGCCTATCAAAGGAGGGATTTTACCTCCTATCGATGACAGGTTCAGGCACTACAAATTTGCAAGGATGGAATAGATATGAGACAGAAGCGCTCCTTCAATCATATCAGCAAATGCATCGAGTAAACACATATGAACAAGATTGGACGTCGAGGACAAACGAAAAGCACCCGACAGGTTGTTGCCAGTGACTTTTAGCTTGACAAGATTCACATTGTTGGCAGTGGCCAATCTCAACACCATTGGACTCCATATGCACAGCACTAGCAAAAACTACCCCATCTTTTTAGATTTAGCTGTTGCATTGTGTCATTACCTGATCCAGTATCTGTAATATGTGTAGCTTAGCATTATGTGCTCTGTTTCTTCTAGGGCTATCAATTTAGCCCTAGGAGTCAGGCGTTCGAAATGCATAATAGACTTAAATGCTTGCAATCCTATTAAGTAAACGTGCTCCATTGTTTATTCATATTTTCCATCAGAAAATGCTTAAAGAACAATCTCTACTAAGGAAATGACGGGATAAGCTTACGAACAAGCCTGAACAGCACATGTCGGTAGTACGGGTGTAGGTAGAGAAAAAGAACCACCCCAAGGAATGCTACGACATATGATCCTGCAAAACTCCACAAAAATGCTTCTCTCCAAGCATCATCCTCCCCGGTATGATAAAAAGATGGCGGTGTCCCCCGTTCTTCATTTGAGTCGTCGCAGCTTGTTAATGGTGGTCCACAAAGAAGAGGGTTACCTTCATAACTTGCTTCACCAAAAGTTCCAAACTGGCTTTTTGGTTCTGGGGTCCTGCCTGACAAGTTGTTGTGAGCCACACTAAAATCTGACAGCGCGTAGAGCTGTGTCAATTGTGGAGGCATGGGACCGGTTAAGTTGTTATAGGACAGATCCAAGCTCTCTATGCTCTTTAGATTGGAAAATGTCGCCGGGACCGGTCCTGTCAAATGATTATGTGAGAGGTTCAATGCTCGAAGTTCATTGAAGTAGCCGACCTCTGGAGGAATAGTACCCGTCAAATTGTTCTGCGAGAGATCCATTCCTGACATGAGGCGTAGAATTTTACCCTTATAAGATTCCAACCTACTCTTTGTCATGAAGGCTACTTCTTCTAATTCTTCCGTATAATTAGATATGGCAGCTCCAACTGCCTTGAACATATAATGGTATGTGAACCTGTTGTTGTGTGATTCCCAAAACAAGCCCCAACCTATTGAGTAAGAAAATATGTTCGCAGATGGCCCATAGTTTCCAAATGTCAAACCTTCCAAACAAGAAGGAATTTTTCCAGAAAAATTATTATTGGAGAGATCCAAGATGCTTATATTTTTCAGCAGACAGAGACCTAAAGGGATTGAACCTTCAAAATTGTTCCCATGCAGTAGAAGAACCTTCAAGTTCCAAAGTGAGCCAATCCAGGTGGGGACCTCACCTGACAATGCATTGTGTCTGAGATCCAATATGAGAATTGATGAAAATCCAGAAAGAAACATAGGAAAATGCCCAGCAAGCATGTTGTTTGCTAAATGCAAGAACCTCATCATAAATGTAGCATTGGCACAGGGGAGTATGTTTGACCCGAGGTTGTTTCTCGAAAGGTCTAAACGATCAAGAGTACGTAATTTGCATAAGCACGATGGTAAAGGACCTCCCAATAAATTACTCGACAGCATAAGCCCAGTCAAACTTTCATATCTCCAATCCAATTGGGAAGTGTTCCAGATAGGAAATTATGACTCGCGTCCAAAATCCGCAACACCTTGCTATTTAATATACTGGGTGTTATGTCCCCTGTGAAATTATTCCTATCCAGACACAAAACTAACAAATTTGTCAAGTTCGCATGTCTTGGTAGCATTGGGCCCTGCAAATTGTTGCCCGTCAATTTCATCATAAGAAGTGACGTACAATCTTTGCCAGTGTCTCTGGTATCTCTCCCGTGAAACCATTATTCGACAAGTCCAATGTTGTCAGTCGTTTCATATTGCCAATTGAGGGAGGGATTCTACCCTCAATAAGTTGCTTTGCATAT
>JAGVVM010013076.1:0-10719 GCA_019149425.1 Psidium friedrichsthalianum
TGGCAAATAAAGTGGGTAAAATGAGCTTCTTCTAGGTAGATAACCAGAGAAGCAACTTAAACCAATCTTCTTTAAATCCAAATATTGAAGCAGTCTGGGCAATTTCTGTTACCAAAGACAAACCATGATCTCCACACAACTCTGCCAAGTGCACAAGGTTCCCATTTGACAAGTATATAGTATCATACACAAAGGATCAACTGTGCCTTGACTCCGAATTCTTGCAGGCATGGAGAAATTCATTTGGAAAGAATTGAACCCAAATAGTTTGCTGGTGTCTCTCTCTAGCCAATCAGACATTTGCCAGAGCCTGTAGGGCCATCCTAACGGCTCTACAGTCTAAGGCAAGAGTATGCATTACAGTCCTCAAGACAGTCAAAATGATCCCAACTCCATTCTTAATGAAGCTATCCTAATTTACACCTCTCTGGCACATAGGTTTCCTCAGAAGCTTATTGATGATACCAGAAGTTCAGATTGCAAATATTCCAGTGTCTTGATCAGATTAAGTTTCAAGCCAGGACATTTTTTAAGGCTAGATCCCAGCCCCCTCTAGTGTGGCCATCAACATCAACATCAGCATCACCTTTATCCCAAACTAGTTGGGGTTGGCGGTCAATGAACCCATCCTAAGATATAAAAGCTTAAAATGTACTAAAAATATACTAAAAATAAAAGCAAAAATATGGGTAAAAGAAACAAAATATAATAATAATATTAAATAAATAAATAAATAGAAATGACTAAATATGGCACTCTGGAACATAAAAATCCCCCCCTATAATGTGGATAGCCTTCGTCCACTCCGTCCTAAGATAGATCGTACGCCAATCTATTTCCCACTCCATTAAATCTTGTTTTACTACTTTCCCCCAAGTAAGTTTTAGCCGACCTCATCCTTTTTTTCATATCGTGTTCTTGGTAACACACTTTGTTCTTATCGGAGCATCTAAGGGTTTACAGAGAATATGTCCAAATCATCTCAATCTATGTTCTCTCATCTTCTCTACCACTGGTGCTATTCCAACTTTTCGTCGAATATCGTCATTTCTTATCTTATTCATTTTTGTATGACCACATATCACTTTAACATCCTCATTTCCGTTACCCTAATTTTATGCTCGTGTTGCTTCTGTACTGGCCAACATTCAACTCCGTATAGCATTGCAGGTTCTTATTGCTGTTCTATAAAAATTCCCTTTAACCTAAGAGGGGCTTTGCGATCACACAAAAATCCTTATGCACTGCGCCATTACATCCAACTTGCTTTGATTCTATGGCTAACGTCCTCATCAATCTCTCATCTCTTTTTGCAAAATTGATCTCAAATATCTGAAAGCATCTTTCTTAGGCACCTCCTGTCCAAACATATCCATGGATTCTTGATCATCTCCTCTTGTCGTGGCGAACTCACATTCATGTATTTCGTCTTACTCTAATTTAACGTAAATCCTTTGGACTCTAACGTGTTTCTCCATAGTTCTAATTTAGCAGTAACCCCACCCCTAGTCTCATCAATAAGCACAATATCATCTACGAATAGCATACACCATGGCACGTCATCTTGGATATCTTTTGTTAGCTCATCATAATTAGTGCAAAAATATAAGGACTCAAAGCTGAACCTTGATGTAGACCCACTGTAATTGGAAAAATAACTTGATGTGTCGTTGCAGGCCTTCACACATGTGGTAACACCATCAACATATCCTTGATTGTCTCTACATACTTTAAGGGTACTTTTTTCTTCTCAAGAATCCACCACAAAACTTTTCTTGGAACCCTATCATATGCCTTCTCGAGGTCAATAAATACCATATGTAAATCCTTCTTCTTTTCTCAATATCTCTCCATCAACTGTCGTATTAAGAAGATAGCCTCCATGGTAGATCTTTCTGGCATAAATCCAAATTGATTTACAGAGACTTTAGTTTCTACTCTCAAACGATGCTCAATAACTCTTTCCCATAATTTCATTATATGGCTCATAAGTTAATGCCTCTATAGTTGCAACAGTTCTGAATATCCCCCTTGTTCTTGTAGATAGCACAATCATACTCTTCCTCCATTCATCAGGCATCATATTAGCTTGGAGGATCTTGTTAAACAGTTTAGTCAACCAACTTATTGCCACATTTCCTAAGCATCGCCATACTTCAATAGGGACACTATCTGGTCCTAAGGCTTTACTAGTCTTCATCTTCTTTAAAGCATTCTTAACTTCTTGTACTCTAATTCTATGCGCGAACCTTCTATTTAACTCATCAGAAGCGTTCACCAAATCCACCTCACTTCTATCGCAATCCCATTATAAAGCTTGTTAAAATAGCTCACCCACCTTTCCTTCACTTCTTCATCTCTTACTAACAATTTTTGATTTTCATCGTTGATACATCTAATCTGTGTCAAGTCTTTACTTTTCTTGTCTCTTATCTTTGCAAGCCTATAGATATCTTTTTCTTCTTCTTTGCTCCCAAGTTTTTTATACATATCAGAAAAAGCCTTGCCTCTAGCTTCTCTCACAGCTTTCTTGGCATTTTTTTGTGCCATTCTAAAGTTTTGCAAATTCTCTTCATTAGGACATTTATGCAGACATCTAAAACACTCATTCTTCTGCTTAATTGCCTCCTGTACCTCTTCATTCCACCACCAAGTTTCCTTTGTTTGATGTCCGTGCCATTTACTTTCACCTAACACCCTCTTGCCACTCTCTGTATGCATTTAGACATCTCACTCTACATCCTATTTGCTTCTCCCTCTAGTTTCCACGGTCCTTCTTGAAGCATCATTTCCTTGAAATCGGTATGTTTTTTCTCCTTTAACTTCCACCATTTTATTCTAGGATTTTGAGCCCTTCGCGACATATTCTGTGCCTTATACCGAACCTCTAAGACCACCAACTTATGTTGTAGAGCTACACATTCTCTAGGGTAGACTTTGCAATCTATTACACAAGGTTCTATCATCTCTTCTAGCAAGAAAGAAATCAATCTGACTACAATTTTGACCGCTACGAAAAATGAGTAGATGTGACTCTCTTTTCCTAAAGAAGGTATTTGCTAACATCAAATCATACGCTAGTGCAATGTTCAAGATGTCTTCGTGTTGACACTTGATCTTCAGCCATTTTATTTTTAGAAAATTTTAGAAAATCCATAAAAATCAGAAAATTGAAAAATCAGCTTTGGAGACCTTGGTCTGGCCTAGGGATCCAATTTTGAGCAAAAAAATTTTTCCTTATTTTTAGTATTTTCTGTATTTTATTTTCAAAAATTCATAAAAATCAAGAAAAAATGAGAAAATTACAAAATCAACTTTGGAAGCCCTAGCCTAGCCTAAGGAGCCAATTTGAACAAAAAATAATTTTCCTTATTTTTTGCATTTTTTATTTTCAGAAAATAGAAAAATAAAAAAAATTAATAAAAAAATAGCATCCATGGCACAAAAATACGAAAAATAGTCCATATTTTTATTTTTATTTTTCTCTTCATTTTGACCAAAGAAATTTTGAAAAATTAATCTGGAAATGGGGTTTTCTTTGTTAATCACATTTTCAAATTAATTGAAAAAATTCTAGAAATTCCATTTTAATTCTGTAATTTCAATTTTACATTTTTGGAGTCGTGTCATCCCCTCTATTTTCCAAAATTAAAATCCAGTCCAAAAATTAGCTGAATTAGTCAATTCGTACAAAAGGACCAAAATGCCAATTTGGACTTTTTCAATTTAGTCCTTAAAACTGCTTAAAATACAATTAAAAATTTTATAGGGACTGAATTGAAAATCAGGGCACGTCACCCCATATTTTTTGGCCTCCTGAATCTATTGGTGGGATTAATTTTTGCAGAAAAGGCTGTTTAGGTTATGGAATTTGCAAAATGATCCTTCGGGTTAAATTTAGAAATTAGGGTTTTTGTGCAAATACCCGTATATTCTCGAAATAAAACCCATTTTTCAATATAATCCACCCTCCTGAGTTCAATTTTGACATCAGTTTCGAGAAATTTAGATTAATTTGAGGCGAATTAGAAGACTTTGACTAAAACGGATCAACCGGGTCGGGCTGACCTGACCCAGTGACCCTATGACCCACGCTGGTCATCTTCCTCTCTAATGGCCTTGTTATAGGCCCAAGAACAACAGCCCCGAGATGGCCCAAGCGGGAGGTTGAATCGTGCACAACGGGAATCCGTCCAAACTTGACGAAATTTCTCGCCGTTTGCTTGCCACCGATGACCCTAAGGCATGTGTTCTCATCGTCCAACACGTGAGCTTGGGTCAGAAAAATTTTCTCCGGTGACGCGCGAAACCTCTCGTTCGAAGAAGGGTATAAAATCTCAGAAAACGGATTCAGTTGGGGGATTCTTGGTGACAGAGAGATCATACAGAGAGAGAGAGAGAGAGAGAGAGAGAGAGAGAGAGAGAGAGAGAGAGAGAGAGAGGTCTGAGGGCGCAAAATCGCCATTGCAGGCTCCAGTACGGTGAGAGCTCGGCACGAAGGATCCAGAGACTGTCCAGTCGTGTAATCACCTCAGCGAGCTCCTGAGTTGCTGTCACCAGTTTCTTCTCGGTGCTCCAATGGCAGTTTGTGTTTCGGCCACCATTCTTCGATTTTTTTGAGGCGTTTTACTCTCTGCGAACTTCTGAACATTTCTGCATCTCCGTTTTGCATTGACATCGTCTATAAACCACGAATCGAGAGTCAACCTTAGCTCAAACCTGTGCGACTTCGCTAGCCCAATCTGGCGACCTAGAGCTCGATCGGAGCACCAGGTAAGTCTTCTGAACTCCTCTAGATGCTTGCTTATGATTGAATTAATTGTTATGCTCTGGATTTAGCACTAGGTTCGCCATTGTTGTCCTTTGTTGAAGCTTCGATTGCCATGTTCTAGCCGTTGGATCTAGTCAGACTTTAGGTATGTGGAACAGGAGGTGATAAGAGTTGATTGGCGTTGGAATTAGTCCAATCAGAGGTGTTTCCACCGTTAGATCGTCGGCGGCGAACGGCGGCCTTCCATTTAGGTCGTTCCAGGGAAGAAGACGATGTCCAGTTGGCAGTTTGACCTAGTCAAACGCCGACGTGGCGCTGACGTGGCATGCCACGTCAGCGCCACGTCGGCGTTTGACTAGGTCAAACTGCCAACTGGACATCGTCTTCTTCCCTGGAACGACCTAAATGGAAGGCCGCCGTTCGCCGCCGACGATCTAACGGTGAAACACCTCTGATTGGACTAATTCCAACGCCAATCAACTCTTAATCACCTCCTGTTCCACATACCTAAAGTCTGACTAGATCCAACGGCTAGAACATGGCAATCGAAGCTTCAACAAAGGACAACAATGGCGAACCTAGTGCTAAATCCAGAGCATAACAATTAATTCAATCATAAGCAAGCATCTAGAGGAGTTCAGAAGACTTACCTGGTGCTCCGATCGAGCTCTAGGTCGCCAGATTGGGCTAGCGAAGTCGCACAGGTTTGAGCTAAGGTTGGACTCTCGATTCGTGGTTTATAGACGATGTCAATGCAAAACGGAGATGCAGAAATGTTCAGAAGTTCGCAGAGAGTAAAACGCCTCAAAAAAATCGAAGAATGGTGGCGGAAACACAAACTGCCATTGGAGCACCGAGAAGAAACTGGTGACAGCAACTCAGAGCTCGCTGAGGTGATTACACGACTGGACAGTCTCTGGATCCTTCGTGCCGAGCTCTCACCGTACTGGAGCCTGCAATGCGATTTTGCGCCCTCAGACCTCCTCTCTCTCTCTCTCTCTCTCTCTCTCTCTCTCTCTCTCTCTCTCTCTCTCTCTGTATGATCTCTCTGTCACCAAGAATCCCCCAACTGAATCCGTTTTCTGAGATTTTATACCCTTCTTCGAACGAGAGGTTTCGCGCGTCACCGGAGAAAATTTTTCTGACCCAAGCTCACGTGTTGGACGATGAGAACACATGCCTTAGGGTCATCGGTGGCAAGCAAACGGCGAGAAATTTCGTTCAAGTTTGGACGGATTCCCGTTGTGCACGATTCAACCTCCGCTTGGGCCATCTCGGGGCTGTTGTTCTTGGGCCTATAACAAGGCCATTAGAGAGGAAGATGACCAGCGTGGGTCATAGGGTCACTGGGTCAGGTCAGCCCGACCGGTTGATCCGTTTTAGTCAAAGTCTTCTAATTCGCCTCAAATTAATCTAAATTCTCGAAACTGATGTCAAAATTGAACTCAGGAGGGTGGAATTATATTGAAAAATGGGTTTTATTTCGAGAATATACGGGTATTGCACAAAAACCCTAATTTCTAAATTTAACCCGAAGGATCATTTTGCAAATTCCATAACCTAAACAGCCTTTTCTGCAAAAATTAATCCCACCAATAGATTCAGGAGGCCAAAAAATATGGGGTGACGTGCCCTGATTTTCAAATTCAGTCCCTATAAAATTTTTAATTGTATTTTAAGCAGTTTTAAGGACTAAATTGAAAAAGTCCAAATTGCATTTTGGTCCTTTTGTACGAAATTGACTAATTCAGCTAATTTTTGGACTGGATTTTAATTTTGGAAAATAGAGGGGATGACACGACTCCAAAAATGTAAAAAATTGAAAATTACAGAATTAAAATGGAATTTCTAGAATTTTTTCAATTAATTTGAAAATGTGATTACAAAGAAAACCCCATTTCCAGATTAATTTTTTCAAAATTTCTTTGGTCAAAATGAAGAGAAAAATAAAATAAAAATATGGACTATTTTTCGTATTTTTGTGCCAGGATGCTATTTTTTTATTAATTTTTTTATTTTCTATTTTCTGAAAAATATAAAAAATGCAAAAAAAATAAGGAAAATTATTTTTTGTTCAAAATTGGCTCCTTAGGCTTAGGCTAGGGCTTCCAAAGTTGATTTTGTAATTTCTCATTTTTTCTTGATTTTTATGAATTTTTGAAAATAAAATACAGAAAATACTAAAAATAAGGAAAAAATTTTTTGCTCAAAATTGGATCCCTAGGCCAGACCAGGTCTCCAAAGCTGATTTTTCAATTTCTGATTTTTATGGATTTTCTAAAATTTTCTAAAAATAAAATGGCTGAAGATCAAGTGTCAACACGAAGACATCTGAACATTGCACTAGCGTATGATTTGATGTTAGCAAATACCTTCTTTAGGAAAAGAGAGTCACATCTACTCATTTTTCGTAGCGGTCAAAATTGTAGTCAGATTGATTTCTTTCTTGCTAGAAGAGATGATAGAACCTTGTGTATAGATTGCAAAGTCTACCCTAGAGAATGTGTAGCTCTACAACATAAGTTGGTGGTCTTAGAGGTTCGGTATAAGGCACAGAATATGTCGCGAAGGGCTCAAAATCCTAGAATAAAATGGTGGAAGTTAAAGGAGGAAAAACATACCGATTTCAAGGAAATGATGCTTCAAGAAGGACCGTGGAAACTAGAGGAGAAGCAAATAGGATGTAGAGTGAGATGTCTAAATGCATACAGAGAGTGGCAAGAGGGTGTTAGGTGAAAGTAAATGGCACGGACATCAAACAAAGGAAACTTGGTGGTGGAATGAAGAGGTACAGGAGGCAATTAAGCAGAAGAATGAGTGTTTTAGATGTCTGCATAAATGTCCTAATGAAGAGAATTTGCAAAACTTTAGAATGGCACAAAAAAAATGCCAAGAAAGCTGTGAGAGAAGCTAGAGGCAAGGCTTTTTCTGATATGTATAAAAAACTTGGGAGCAAAGAAGAAGAAAAAGATATCTATAGGCTTGCAAAGATAAGAGACAAGAAAAGTAAAGACTTGACACAGATTAGATGTATCAACGATGAAATCAAAAATTGTTAGTAAGAGATGAAGAAGTGAAGGAAAGGTGGGTGAGCTATTTAACAAGCTTTATAATGGGGATTGCGATAGAAGTGAGGTGGATTTGGTGAACGCTTCTGATGAGTTAAATAGAAGGTTCGCGCATAGAATTAGAGTACAAGAAGTTAAGAATGCTTTAAAGAAGATGAAGACTAGTAAAGCCTTAGGACCAGATAGTGTCCCTATTGAAGTATGGCGATGCTTAGGAAATGTGGCAATAAGTTGGTTGACTAAACTGTTTAACAAGATCCTCCAAGCTAATATGATGCCTGATGAATGGAGGAAGAGTATGATTGTGCCTATCTACAAGAACAAGGGGATATTCAGAACTGTTGCAACTATAGAGGCATTAACTTATGAGCCATATAATGAAATTATGGGAAAGAGTTATTGAGCATCGTTTGAGAGTAGAAACTAAAGTCTCTGTAAATCAATTTGGATTTATGCCAGAAAGATCTACCATGGAGGCTATCTTCTTAATACGACAGTTGATGGAGAGATATTGAGAAAAGAAGAAGGATTTACATATGGTATTTATTGACCTCGAGAAGGCATATGATAGGGTTCCAAGAAAAGTTTTGTGGTGGATTCTTGAGAAGAAAAAAGTACCCTTAAAGTATGTAGAGACAATCAAGGATATGTATGATGGTGTTACCACATGTGTGAAGGCCTGCAACGACACATCAAGTTATTTTCCAATTACACAGTGGGTCTACATCAAGGTTCAGCTTTGAGTCCTTATATTTTTGCACTAATTATGGATGAGCTAACAAAAGATATCAAGATGACGTGCCATGGTGTATGCTATTCGTAGATGATATTGTGCTTATTGATGAGACTAGGGGTGGGGTTACTGCTAAATTAGAACTATGGAGAAACACGTTAGAGTCCAAAGGATTTACGTTAAATTAGAGTAAGACGAAATACATGAAATGTGAGTTCGCCACGACAAGAGGAGATGATCAAGAATCCATGGATATGTTGGACAGGAGGTGCCTAAGAAAGATGCTTTCAGATATTTGAGATCAATTTTGCAAAAGAGATGAGAGATTGATGAGGATGTTAGCCATAGAATCAAAGCAAGTTGGATGTAATGGCGCAGTGCATAAGGATTTTTGTGTGATCGCAAAGCCCTCTTAGGTTAAAGGGAAATT
Source organism: Psidium friedrichsthalianum (assembly GCA_019149425.1). Taxonomy (NCBI): domain Eukaryota; kingdom Viridiplantae; phylum Streptophyta; class Magnoliopsida; order Myrtales; family Myrtaceae; genus Psidium; species Psidium friedrichsthalianum. The sequence goes on from JAGVVM010013076.1 coordinate 9,003, forward strand.
TTATAGAACAGCAATAAGACCTGCAATGCTATACGGAGTTGAATGTTGGCCAGTACAGAAGCAACACGAGCATAAAATTAGGGTAACGGAAATGAGGATGTTAAAGTGGATATGTGGTCATACAAAAATGAATAAGATAAGAAATGACGATATTCGACGAAAAGTTGGAATAGCACCAGTGGTAGAGAAGATGAGAGAACATAGATTGAGATGATTTGGACATATTCTCTGTAAACCCTTAGATGCTCCGATAAGAACAGAAGTGTGTTACCAAGAACACGATATGAAAAAAAGGATGAGGTCGGCTAAAACTTACTTGGGGGAAAGTAGTAAAACAAGATTTAATGGAGTGGGAAATAGATTGGCGTACGATCTATCTTAGGACGGAGTGGACGAAGGCTATCCACATTATAGAGGGGGGATTTTTATGTTCCAGAGTGCCATATTTAGTCATTTCTATTTATTTATTTATTTAATATTATTATTATATTTTGTTTCTTTTACCCATATTTTGCTTTTATTTTAGTATATTTTAGTACATTTTAAGCTTTTATATCTTAGGATGGGTTCATTGACCGCCAACCCCAACTAGTTTGGGATAAAGATGCTGCTGATGTTGATGTTGATGGCCACACTAGAGGGGGCTGGGATCTAGCCTTAAAAAATGTCCTGGCTTTGAAACTTAATCTGATCAAGACACTTGGAATATTTGCAATCTGAACTTCTGGTATCATCAATAAAGCTTCTGAGGAACCTATGTGCCAGAGAGGTTGTAAATTAGGATAGCTTCATTAAGAATGGAGTTGGGATCATTTTGACTGTCTTGAGGACTGTAATGCATACTCTTGCCTTAGACTGTAGAGCCGTTAGGATGGCCTACAGGCTCTGGCAAATGTCTGATTGGCTAGAGAGAGACACCAGCAAACTATTTGGTTCAATTCTTTCCAATGAATTTCTCATGCCTGCAAGAATTCGGAGTCAAGGCACAGTTGATCCTTTGTGTATGATACTATATACTTGTCAAAATGGGAACCTTGTGCACTTGGCAGAGTTGTGTGGAGATCATGGTTTGTCTTTGGTAACAGAAATGCCCAGACTGCTTCAATATTTGGATTTAAAGAAGATTGGTTTAAGTTGCTTCTCTTGGGTTATCTACCTAGAAGAAGCTCATTTACCCACTTTTATTTGCCAAGAATAGATCGTTGGGCTCCTGCTATTGACATCAAAGATGTCCTATGGACTATGATGATTTTCATCAGACCAGCGTTTCTCCTTAGCATCCTGATCAGAGATCCTAAATGAAGCGAATGGATGATATCACTGTCTCTATCGATTTGGCATTATACATTCTTGATTGTCAAAAAAGCTAGCGGGTTTGTTAATTTTTCGAAAAGATGCAAGTTTGGCCTTCCTCAAGGTCTCTCTAATTGATGTCTTTGGGTTCTCACTCACGATGCTGAGCGATATTTGCACACAGGCTGGTGCCCGAGGACCCATGGAAAATGCACAAACAAACGGGCTCACTTCACTCCTCAGGTCTTTTGGATTGGCTTCTGAATTTGCTTCGGAACTTGAGGGAAACCTCCCACGATTTATCAGAAAAAAGCCACTGATCGGTCAACAACAAGGTAATGCAGATTCAAACAATTGAAGCATTTGCCTTACAAGGGTTCTTCGTAGCGGAGAGGGAGCGTCGAAGAAAGAGGGAGGATAAAAA
>JAGVVM010013077.1:0-12463 GCA_019149425.1 Psidium friedrichsthalianum
AAGCACCATCCCAATACAAAACTTTGACTCTCACCAACCAATCATCATCATCTACACAGAAATGAGCAGCCCAGCTCCAAGCTGTGACGTAGCAAAAGACTCGCGAGCTTTCTGCGAATACTTTACTGATTCAGTCGCATGTAGGTGGCTCTGGACTTAGTACGAGACATCGACCACATCACGATGACATCACTCGTAAGCGCAAGCCATCACTTTCCCCTGCAAGTTTACGTCACGGTTACACTACGCTCTCAAGACTCTGACAAAGAACGATAGCAAAATAATTATGCACAGAAACCCGCGGTGTTTCAGCATGTACAGAGCCATACGAAGTGCACAAGATCCTCTCGTATCCAGGGGTATGCTATAATTGATATAGAGATGAGCATGAGACCAGGTATGCCAACAGGTGCTGAAAACATACGGCCATACAGCACTTGGTGGACTTCTTGTCTCGGGCCAAGGGCTTTGCCAGTGAGAATGGAGCAGGCTATTCCGGAATGGGATGTGATGGTTTTACTCAAGAAGCATTTTAGTCGTTCTCTGAGGTTGTCATGCTGCTGCCCTGCTGCACTGCCGCTGACCTCTGCGGCGAGCTGAATGCGTCTTTTGGAGTCCTCCTTCTAGCCTAATTTTGTCGCGGAAATCACGAAGACTGGTCAGGTCTCAAGCGTCTGACCTTGCGATTTTTTTTTTGCAGTAGCCCGGAGTTAATATAAGAAACACAGACCACAAGTGATAAGAAGTGGGAGCATGAGAAAGGAGGAGAGATCCTGGAGACCGAGTAATCATGATCAGTGCTTTTCAAAAAAAAGGAATTCCATTGTTATGTAAGAAAAGTTGGTATCAACCGAAAGATGGAACATGGTGCCACGACTCCCACACAGCAGCCCTACACGTTGAAACCTTCCGTCTTCTCGTCTCAATGTGAAGTATTTCTTATTAATGAATTGAAGAAGAAGAAATGAAGATATATAGAAGTTATGATATTCCATGTGACGAAAGATGCATGTGCAGCAGTTGAATGGAGGTTGTTTCTGGTTCTCAGAGCATTTAAAATGGCAGATTGCTTACCTTTAGGGGAAAGTTGTGGATACCTCGTTCACCTGTGAGTTCTGATCTGCACCTTATCTTGATTAGAGTAACCCTATTACTATTGACAACAATGGAGAGCCATCTGAATCAGAAATATTGGAAAGCAACTTTTTCCTCGTTCAAGACGCTCGAAAGCCATATCGTTTAATAGAAAAGTAGTGTCTCTTTAAAAAAAAACATAATAGAAAACTATTAGCATGCTTGAAACCAACAAATCGTATATTCCGCCGGAAAATGCAATCGATCACTTGAAAAGTCGTAAGTACTTGCAATACGATATCCCGGCCAACGCCAAATCATGAAAGTTACACGCAGAAAACTAAAATGCAGGATGGCTCCAGTTTTAAGCATTTTAAATGGTGATTGCATTTTGGGGCTAGAGTCGCGGAGTGGCTCCCTTCATTGTGATATCCTAATTTGCGCCTCATCCGAATTAAATTTCTCAATTGCTATTAAAACTAATTCATAGTGATCCATCTGAATCAGAATAATTGGACAGCAACTATGTTCTTGTATTTAAGTAGCTTGAAGATCATATTGTTTCATATTTAAAAAAAAAAAAAAGAAATCTTTTTCTATGGTAAAAGAAGACTAGAAGTATATTTGAAACCGAAGAAATCATATATTGTGCTACATGAATGCAGTCGATCGGTTGAATTGTCGTACGTACTTACGAACACGACATCTCAGTAACTGATAAGTCAAGCACCATGCGCTAAAGCGGACATCCTCATGTGAATTACATTCTACAAGTTTCTCCAAACCAGTTAGACAGCTTCTTTCCCATAGTTGAAACTGCACACCCGATACAGTTTGCAGATAAATGAATTTAATAAAAAAAAATCTTCACGACCTAACTTTTTTCCCCGTAAACCTCTCTTTCAGGTTTCACGTGCACCGCGATGAAATGGCCTTTTCAACCGATAATTTGTCCCATGCGTGAAAGTTAAATCGTACTTCCTGCCCCATGGCGTGGAAGATGGACAATTTCTTGACTATTATATTCGAGATTTGTTGGCTGGAGTTGACCATCTCTGGGTTGTAATTATTCCTAAGACCCATGACATGAAAAGTCTTATGCTGGACCGAAAGGGCACTAGAAGTTTAGTATCCTTATCACTTGCTATTAATTCAGTCTCCATTAGCCGAGAGGAATCTTCTTGCTGGGGTTTGGGGCGTCGCGTGCCTCTCGACTCATATATCTTCACTCGATCGTCTCCATTTTTTGCAAATTCGCGCAACTCGATGTGCAATGATCTAATTTAGAATAAGATTATTATCAAGTCCTGAACATATTATAATTTGAGCGATTCAGTTCTAGTTATTTGAATTTGTGTTAATTTAGTCTATTTGGCCGGCCGATAACTAGAAAAGACAGTTATTTATAATATTTAATGATTTTATTGGATTTTTTCTTTATTTCTTTACTGGTTTCTTTTTTCCTTTTTTTTTCTTTTCTTCTTCCTTTAATAAGTAGCCAAGCCTAGTAAACAACCAAATGTGGAGGTCGGCGAGGCTCGACCTTGCCCTCGCTTGGCTAACTTTCACCACTATCGATCATCGGGGGCTTGGCGGCTTGCTAGAGGAAGAAGGAAAAAAAAATAAAAAGAAAGAAAAATAAAATATTATAAAATATTATTAACAAATTGGCCATGTCAACGTCATATTAGCAGCAACCAGTCAAATGGATGAATTAAAATAAATGCAAAAGATTTAGAACTGAATTCTCATAAAAAAAAGGGGAAATTTATGACTAATTGATTGTAATATAATAAATCTATGATTTACTGTACTAATAATGCCATAAATGTAACGTGGAATTTCGAATTCAATATATATATATATATATATATATATATATATATATATATATTTCTTTTTTTTTTTTTGGTCGGCATGTGGCCGTGTTGCAGCACGTGATTTACCGGGGAAACGAAGACTCCCTCAACAGCCATTTCAATAAGGGCGGCGAGTATGCGTTGGTCCCTAGAAGAAGGGAGGGGGGCCCGAATATTTCGTTTAAGAACACAACTCAATTATGAAAAATCAAATTAAAACAAATCAAATCAAATAATAACCAAGTGAAACTCGCTTTATGAGCGGTAAATTATTCGAAAAAATTTTATGATAAGCACGAAAAAAAAAATATTACATCGCACTAAGATCGAGCAGAAATACTTAATGTTGCCGGCAAGCTTAATCATGAGGTTGACAAATAACAATCGGGCTTGCTTCATAAAGCCACCCAAAAGAATAATATAAACAATTTGATTTAGGGCTTGTTTAATAAAGCTCGTCTTTCTCTAACTCATGTTCTTTTATTTCAAGGAACATAAAAAGAATAAAAATATATTTGGTAACATCAATTATTTTTTCTATTTTCGAAAGGAGTAATGCCACAAATGATCATTGAACTTTGACACAACATGCGCATAGTCCCTAAAATTTTAATTTGATCATATGGTCTCTAAACTTTAATTCCATATGTGATGTGGTCCTTGAACTTTTAATTTGACCAATATAATTCCTGAACTTTTAGAATATATTCAACTTAGTCCCTAAACTATAAGAAGATATTCAATGTAGTCCTTCTATTGGTTCAAGTTTGAGAACTAAGTTGAATATGTTCCAAATTTCAGGGATCATATTGATTAAATTAAAAGTTCATGAACCATATACACATTTGGTTAAAGTTCAAGTATCATATTGGTCAAATTAAAAGTTCAATGACTACATTGCATAAGTTTAGGGACCATTTGGGTCATTTTGCCTTCCTGAAAACAAATCAGTGACTAGGGAACATATTTGAAACAGAAACCAGAAGCAAAAATAAAAAAAATCATTTCTTTGTTCTCGAGAACAGAATTAGAAGAAATCATTCCTACTTAGAAATTATATTTGGGAACATAATAATTACCAACAGACCTGTTACTTAATTTGGCACTTGCAGGTTTTTTTCCTCAAATAATAGATAGTAGAATAAAGAACTAAGAATGAAAGTCCAAGTCAGTGTCTTGCTTCGGGAGTTTTCTATTTTTTTTTTAAGATTTAATTATTGTTTTTTCCTTTGGACCTCCTCAAAATTCGAATTTGTCTAGGCTTGAACACATCGAAAGAAGTGAACCTTAATCAAGATGGCAAAAACGGTGCATCCCCCCTTATCCGATTTTTCGTAATTCCCATTATTTTATCCGAGATACTGAAATTGTGTCAGTGATAATGATTATTCACGTTTTCTAGAGAATAATTCGTATATTTAAATGACCATAGAAGTATGAACACGATAATTATAACAACTAGGGTTTCACATGTAGTCAAATTCGCACGCTATAGGGGAGTCGAATCGATTGGACGGTTTAGTTTGTGTGGATATTCGTCATTCCCAAGCTTTCTGTTTTTTTAATTGTCTTCACATGTGACAACTTCGAACAAATAAATAGAAAAATTTTATTTATTTAAATAAAGAACCCACTTGCTCTTTTCTTTTTTCTTTTTCTTTTTTCAATTTTAGGGTTATATTACGATTATTCTCTGAGAGACCCTCTTTTTCTAACTTCGTTTCGATTCCTATGCCCATCGTCCACTTCGGTTTGACAGAGTGGAGACCACCAGAGATTCCTATTCGAGGGAGACTGAACCAGATGACGAGTAAATATAAAAAATGAAGAAATATCCGCAATTGTAACAAAGTTACCATTCCGAGGACTAAGTCGGAGTTATCCAACATCTTTTTCCTTATTTAGAATATTGTTTTTTCATCAACTCTATTGCTAATGTTGCTCTCACGGCGAGCTAATCCAATATGTAATTCGAGTGTGTTTATAAGATTCATAATGAAAGGACTTGACTCCAGTAGCCGAAAGAATTGGAAGAATTCTTTGCTGAACAAAAGTTAGAAGACGAAATTTTAACAAAGTTACCATTTCGAGGACTAAGTCGGAGTTATCCAATATCTTTCCCTTATTTTGAATATTGTCTTTCCATCAACTCTATTGGTAAGTTGTTCTCATGGTGAGTTAATTCGCCATCCAAAAATTTCTTTTGTAAATATTCATAATGAAAGGACTACAATAATTGAAAAATCGGAAGAATTCTTTGTTGAACAAAAGTTAGACGATGAAATCGTAACAAAGTTACCATTTCAAGGACTAAATCATAGTTATCCAACATCTTGTCCTTATTTTGATTATTTTTTTATAATGTTGCTCTTATGGCAAGTTAATTTGCCATCTAATAAGTAATTCAAGTGTGTTTGTAAAGACTCGTGATGAAAGGGCTCGACTGTGATAATCGACCAAATCTAAAGAATTATGTGCTGAACAAATGTTAGATGAGCACTAAATCAGAATTATCGAACTCGTTTCCTCATTTTGAATATTGTTTTTTTCATCAACTCTATTGCTAATGTTGTTCTTATGTTTCATTTATCTATTGTGAAAATTAAGGCGAGCATGGTAATACTTCTGCTTCAGAAATCAACTTATAATCAGAAATTGAATTTTTTATTTGTGCTTCTGAGCAGAAGTTAATTTTTCTACTTCTACTCAAGAAGTTGATTTTTTATTAGAGAAAAACGTTTGATAACAGAACACAATTTCTGCTTCTAGAATAGAAATTTATTTCGTAGTGGCTGAAAATTTTTACTTCTAAAACATTATTAACACAAAATCTGTTATAAAAAATTATTGATCCTAACATAAACTACATGTTATTTAAGAAAAGTAAAATGTAAACTCTGATGGATTAACATTTAATTTTTCATTTAATTATTTATGCAAATGCAGTCCAATTTTATGGGGAAAATTGTATCAACGAATATGATGGTCAAGCTCACATATCCACGCTAAAAGCACATGTAGTTTTGGTACTTCCTCACATGTGCTTAGAGGTGTCAAACAAGTGGGTTTGATCGGGTTTGGGTCAAGTTGAATATGATCCAATTCATACTAACCCATTTAACCTGTTTTGACCCATTTTTATACGGCACAAATTCAATGATTCAACCATACCTAACTCGACTCATATAACTTAATTATTTCTATATTTAATCAAATCATAGTATACTTATTTCCTAAATTTATTAAGAAAATGATATTGCTAAAACACTCTCATGCAATTGAAATTGTTTTATTTTTTTAACTTTAAATTGTTAAAATAATTTTTTATTATTAGAAAATATTAGTTATTTTTTTAAAAATAAAAAATTATTATTTATTTTTGAGACGATGATTCGGCAGCGATGGCAGGCAGAGATGGTTGGCGGCAGTGGGTGGCGGTGTTCGATGATTGGCGGCAATGGGTGACGACAGCAGAGGCATGATTGGGAGTGAGTATACACAAAGATTCGCAATGAAGAGAGAGGGAGGCGCAGAGAATGAATAGAGGCCCAAGCATGAGAGAGTTAGGGCAAAGTGACCTCTACTTTTGAAAGAGAATTTTACTTCTGAAAGTGGGTCGAAAATAATTTTTGAAACAAAAAATAACTTTAGAAGTAAAAAAAAAATGAAGTTCTCAAACCAAACAAATTTCTACTTCAGAAGTTGCATTACCAAATAAATTTCTACTTCAAAGGTACTTCTAAAGCAGAATTTAGAAGTGTTATCGTTCGCGTCCTAAGAAAATGCACGTGGTGTGCGTTTGCAAGTGCAAAAAGGAGATTCGGATGATGATGATGATGGTGAAGGGACCGCAAAACTAGTCCTACCCTCGAATTGATTTCTGCTTATTATTTCCGAAAATGAAAAAAAAAAAAAAGAATTCCTCTCATTCCTAAAATAATTCTCATTGGATGCTTCAATTCAACATTTTGGTTGCAAAATATGTGATTCTTGTCTTCTAAAGCAGAGGGAGTGGCCCCTCCTTATGTTCCTTCTGTTTGGCATTCCAATATGTTGACGTTGCCTCAAATTTGATTATTCGTTACTGAGGGTTTAAACCAAAGTTAATCAAAACCAAAGTTAATCAAAACGAGGAGTGCTTAGGGTGATGCTAATTAAGTGATATAAACGTCTACCTTAATTTAGATCACAAGGAAGATTAGTATATATGTATAAACGATGTTTCTTACACTAGAATATACAAAGCCGCTCGTGCAATGTTGTGGTTGTTCGTTTGAAGCAAACAGAACATGTTCTTGTGTAGAAATGTGCATCTTGAGTTAGGAAGATATGGATGAAATACTATACACGTCGGCATTATTCATAATATTTTTAACTATAATGACTAATAAAAGAATAACATAGAATTGAAACATCACCTAGATGAATGCATGTAGGCACGGGAAAATATTTCATGTGACTATTATATCACATTGAATCGATCACTACTAAACGATAATAATTATTTGACAATCGCCAGCACCCATTTTGTATTATGCAAATAATCAATCACAACCTAATTCTACATGTTTCTATTGCCATTGTTTAAGGTAAAAATACCAAAAAAATCATAATCATATTATATTGGTACCAATTCGGTCCTAAAATTATTAATATATTTAGTCCTAAACCTTTTTGTACTAGTACTAGTTGAGTCCATCCGGCTAATTTTGGTTAGAAATTGCTAACATGGACATTGATCGTCCTATTTACACAACTGGTGTTGACATGGATATATTTTTTAAAAAATTTTATTATTTTTTTCTCTCTTTCTCTTCAATGGCCTATGCCTAGCAAGGGTCGGCCTTGCAGGTGCTTGCCCTCATCCAGGCAAGGCCGACCTTTGTCAGTTACCGACAGAGTCACGGAAGCAAAACAAAGGAAAAAAGAAAGAGAAATAAGAAAAATTATAAAAGCATGTCAACATCAACATCAGCCTTATTGCGTAGGTAAATTGGCCAAACGGATTCAATTGGTACTAATATGAAAATATTTATGACTAAATTGGTCTAATTGAAAAGTTTAGGATTGAATCAGTATAAATACAATATATTTAGGTCTTTTTTGGTACTTTCTCCTATGGTTTAACATGCTTTAAACTTTACGTTGGGACTTTTCTAGAATAATTTGTACTCAATAGAGTTTTGCTTGTTTATTAAAAAATGAATAATTTGTAAAAACGATAGCTCATATCGCTTGAAATAATTAGTTAATGAAAAATATTTTCTTTATCTACGATAATTTATATTTAAACGTTTTAGTGTACGATAAAAATATCTTTTGTTTATTCATTTTTGTAAGCGGTATAAGAATCAGTTTTAAGGAAATATTTTCTAAATATTTTTTTTAATGAAATAAACGGGTCTAAAAGAAAGAATCTTGAATGCAAATGAAGTTTATGGATTCCTGTGTCGACTTTCGCAACCTCACATGGCCTCCGGTCCGAAGTCATTTATATATTTAATACTAATGATAATTATACAACTTTCTAAGCATGGGGTGGACCAGCATTAACCAAGATACATATTTTCATAGATTTCTTCGTTTCCATTAAAAAAAAAAACCTTAACCAATTTCGTGAGCTAAAATTACGCAATTTTATCCTTCATTAACGACTTTCAATAGTGACAGTAAATTTTTTAATGCACTAATAGTTTCATGCTCCTATGATCTGAGTGTTCACTATTTATGACATTTATTAGCGAATTTTGTTGGTCGTACGTTCGAGTTTGAGCTCGAACTTATCATCGATTGCAATCATATGGTTATCGATGCGATTTGGCTGCTTAAATGTATGATTCTTCAAGCTGCCCGATCGAGTTATCCGTCCAATTGCACCAAGCGAGTACGAAGAAGCTCGAGTAATAATGCCAAGCTATCTCCGATCGGCTCGAGTTCCACTCGACCTGTTTCCTAATCGTGGGGAAATGCCAGGCGGGCAAGCTCAGCCTATGTACGTGTTGCGCGGAACAAGCGATCGAACGAAAAAATAGACAGAACAAGAAAATAAATCGGACACCAGATTTACGTGGTTCGGTCGTAGAGACCTACGTCCACGGGGAGAGCAGCAACGAATTCCACTATAGATCAAGCGATACACGGAGATTACAAATCACTCGAGTCACTCAAACACTCTCAGTGTTTCCCAAGCCCCAATTACATCAAATAACCCACAAGTATTTAGCCCCACAATTCCTCGCGAAATAATCTCTCAATCTCACAAAAGAATTGTACATAAATTCTTACCACAAGAATTTCTCGACTAGAACACAAAAGTTATTGATGTAATTCTTCCGGAGAAATCCACGTCAAGCACTCGCATAACAACGGCACTTCAGACTTCTCCCTGGACTTGATATCACGAGTAAAGCCTTTGCACAGTAACAGCACTTTCCTTTAAGCACTCATGGCATCACTTGCATCACATCTGCAAGGCTCACTCTCCAACCCTTGAGTACAATATTATATATATGCATGAAGTCCTCGTTTGACTTGTCAAGGAAGAAAACCCACACTTTTCCCTTTTGTTTATTTTCTTTGACCAAGTCAAAATCCAAAATCCTTATTGGATTTTCCAGCTTCAAACAAACGTAGGCTCCAGCTATCACTAGGAAAGTAGATATTCTCCAACTTCGCATATCACCGAACAGGATATATGTTTCCATAGTGCATAGTTATTGGTATCCACAAATATTCAAATTTCGGACTTTCTTAAACCAACATGATATTAATCAAAACAAGAAATATCCAATTTGAAATATTCGAATTTTCGCTTCGGGCTCAAATTCGAGACATATTTTCAACAATCTCCACCTTGGCTCGACGTTTGAGTCAAGTCACAATCGCTTCGCTAATAAATCAAATTTTGCTACTACTCTCCCAACAGCCCCAATGGGCTCAACCGCCACAGATATCATCCAAGTCCAAGCCGCGCTTGAACTTCGCTATAATCGAGGACCGCATCAGAACACCAACTGCACATGCACCTTTAACTGCTTCACAAGGACTGTCTGACATAACCTCCTCTACCACAGATAAACAAAACCATGTTGCATCCATATCTGTCAGGAGATCGAACACGTACCTTGTCAATATCAGCAATTACGGCAACTGTTGGCTCTACAAGCTCCACCTCGCTACAAACACCATCTGTATCGATTACTGCGCTAATATCCGCTACCTTAGGAGTTTCTGGTTGCAACTCCACCTCAAGCTGAACACCGTCTAGATCCGTATGAACACTACAATAATCACTCCTAGCCAGAAGTATTGAAGACTCGTCAAATGTAACTTCTCTGCTGATAACAGGTGAATTAATTCCGGGCACCACAACCGATAACTGCGTTCACCTTGTGCATAGCCTAGGAACATGCACTTTCTTACCCTTCCATCGAGCTTACCATCACTAACTCGAACATAACATGGGCAACCAAATATTCTAAGAACAGAATAATCAGCAACGTTACCTGACCACACTTCTTCGGGAGTCCGATATTCAATCGGAGTCGATGGAGATCTATTCATCAGGTAGCTCGCCATACTAAGCGCATCCGCTAGGAATCTCCTAGCCATACCAGCACTAGAGAGCATTTTATGGGCCGTCTCTAGTAATGTTTTGCTCATCAACTCTGCAACACGTGGTGGTTCATTAGCACTAGTACGGTGTCTCACTATGCCTTCCTCATGCAGAATTCGTTCAACAGCTCCGAGCAAAACTCCATGCTTTTGTCAGTCCGTACCTGCTTGATCTTTTACCAGTCTCCTTTTCGATCAAAGCTATCAACTGCCTGACCTGACAATAGCATCAAACTTGTGCCTAAGCACAAACACCCAGGTCTTCCTCGAGTAGTCATCAACAACTGTAAGCATAAATCTGGCACTCTTCTTGAAGGAAACCGTGACAACCTGCAAACATCCAAGTGAAGTAATTCTGCAATTTCCGTGGTTTCTTTAACAGTCGCACTAAACTGCACTTTCCGCCGTTGATCTAAATCACAGCACCTGCATACATTTAGTTTATCAGCAATATAACCACATAATAAATTTCTTTCACTTAGAACCTTTAGGCTTCTACGCTAATGTGCCCCAAACGCATATGCCACAATTCAGACTCTCGAATAGATGCATTGACGTCTCCGCAGCGAATTCTATCATTGTCTCACCTTGAAGCTCATACAGGCTATTATGCTTGATTACTTTCATTATTACTAAGGCACCTCGAATAATTTTCAGAACTCCACATTCTGAAGAATACCGATACCCAGCTGAATCCAGGGCACTCAAGGAAATCAGATTTTTCTTCAACTCTGGAACATGCCTAACTCCAGTCAATGTCCTCACAATACCATCATGCATTCTGATTCTAACATCGCCAACACCTACAACATCGCATTCAGTGTTGTTCCCCAACTGCACTTTACTACTATCCATGCATTGATAAGTAATAAACCAGTTCCTGTTTGGTGTAGCATGAAAAGAACAACCAGAATCCATAATCCATCCATCAAACGACGAATCATCAGTAACAGACAAGACAAAATCAGCATTATCCGAATTATGTCAGCAATAGCTGCAATATCATCCGCAGATTCAACTCTAATTCCTTTACCCTTTCGTTCTTCAGCTTAAGGCAATCCCTTCTAAGATGCCCCCTCTTGCCACAGTTCCAACAAACAGCACCACCAGTCCTAGACTGACTGCGTCTATTCATGTTCATACTACTTCTGCTAACACGTGTACCAGTTTCTTCCTCTATTTTCACCTACTAAAGCAGCAGATACAGATTCGCCAGATTCTTTTCTACGAATATCTTCACTCAGAATTAAATCTCGAATCCCATCAAAAGTTAAACTTGTTGATCCAGAGGAATTACTAACAGCAGTCACAGTAGTATTCCAACTATCAGGCAATGAGGATAATAGAATCAAAGCACATACCTCATCTTCAAAGTCGATATCAACTGAACTCAATTGACTGATGATCACATTGAATTCATTGATATGATTAGTAACTGACGTACCTTCGCTCATCTTCAAATTAAACAGACGTCGCATCAAATAGACCTTGTTGATCGCAGAGGGCTTCTCGTACATGTCCGACAAGGCTTTCATCAGACCCGCAGTGGTCTTCTCCTTCACGATATTAAACGCGACGTTACGAGCCAACGTCAACGAATAACACCCATCGCTCGTCTATCCAGCAATTCCCAATCAGCTTGCTTCATCGTCTCTGGTTTCTCCCCAGACAGGGCAAGTGCAGCTTCATCTGATATAAATAGTCTTCAATCTGCATCTTCCAGAAACCAAAGTCCTTCCCCTCAAATCTGTCGATTTTCACTTTAACTTCTTCTGTCGCCATCGATTCGCTTCACTTTAGCCAAACCTGGCTCTGATACCAATTGTTGCGCGGAACAAGCGATCGAACGAAAAAATAGACAGAACAAGAAAATAAATCGGACACCAGATTTACGTGGTTCGGTCGTAGAGACTACC
>JAGVVM010013078.1:0-10639 GCA_019149425.1 Psidium friedrichsthalianum
AAAATGACTTGAGCTGAGTGAGAATCATTGGTCATCGGATTGGATGGCTCATTATGCATATAGGCACGAGCGACTTTTGCAACCTTCCTGACCTTGTCAGGCAAATATGGTGGATCACAAACAACTTTCTTACACATAGCAATTTCTCCTTCAGAACTGACACCGATGACTTTCCTGCTCGCATGAAACTCAACCTTACACTGTGGCTTGTTAAAGCACGTAATCCCGCCATAAAACCAACTAAGACGTGCGAATGCCTGAGGTAATTTCCAAGTCCATACATAGGATAGATATAAGGAGAACCTCCTTGAAAACGTGCCAAAGACTCTACATAGAGCTTCATTTCTCCTTCAACAAATCCATAGCAGGCTTATCCAAATAACTGTCATGAGAGAACTTCCCTTGCTGTAACTTTGTTCAGGTCCAAACCTTCAGAGATTTGGATCACTTTCCTCGAAGTCTTGGACATAAAATGAAGAACTTTCATGCTTGTCGCTTCTCAAAAACCTCCATTAAAGGTGATTTCAGTGCTTCAACATTAGGGTGGAACTTTAAAATCTTTCCTTTGTTATAGACAAAGCTACATCCACACCTTGAAGTTCAGATACTTTGTGACATCCGTGTGAATGAGAACGCGCACCAGAGCTCCACTAGCCATTGTGAAATTAGGAATCATATCAACATTGTATTCCTTGCTTGGTCCCAAACTTTCTGGAGGCTTGTCGTTTGCACCATCCATATCTTGAACAGGACTATTAGGGACAACGTTAAAACTCCTAAAAAGCAAAAATAAAAAATTACACAGCCAAAATGAATTTTCTATAATAATTTTTTTTAAATTAATCGAAAATGAATTAAAAAAAGAAAAATCCTGATTCCAAATTAATTTTGTAGATTTTCTTCGGCCAAATGAAGAGAAAATTAAAAAGAAAAATATTGACTATTTTTTCATATTTTTTGGCCTCAAACACTATTTTATTTATTTATTTATTATTTATAAATTTTCAAAATTTTTCTAATTTTCTAAAAAATATTAAAAATGTGAAAAATATGAAAAATTATTTTTTGTCCAAAAATAGTTGCCAGGCTTGGCCAAGGCTTTCAAAGTTGATTTTCAATTTTCCTCATTTTTTCTGATTTTCTATGAATTTTTTTAAAAATAAAAATGCAAGAAAATACTGAAAATATGAAAATTTATTTTTTGGGCAAAATGGTTTTCTAGGTTTGGCCAAGGTCTCCAAAGTTGACTTTTTAATTTTATGAATTTTTATGGATTTTCTATTAATTTTTTAAAGAGAGGAGGTGATTAAAAATCAGGTGTCAAACATGGATTTGTACTAAGAGTTCTAGGTTAGATAGAATATATTCTTAAGAACTTAAAGGTAGGGTTGGCCTCCAGTGTACAAAACTGTTTGGGAGCTGATGCCACTCTCTGATGAAGCCATGACAAGCTGAAACCAGTTGTCATGCATAAAGTGTCTTACTCGTCTTACTCTAGATGTAAGGGATACCCGAAATTGAGTGGGGTGTGTATGATCTAATACCGGAAAAATTCATTCACCTAAGTTCTCTATGGAACAACCTATATGGGGGAAGGTTGGTCCTAGCTTGGCTTGCTAGATGCCGCATGGGTTAATTCGCGATCGAAATGTATCGGCCTGTGACAAATGGTATTCGAGCCAGTTCCTTTCAAGTAGGTGGGTGATTCGGGGAAAACTTGTGGAGCCTTCCCGGTCCTTTTAGAGGGCGAAGAGTGATCACCAGGGCTAAGAAGACTCGGATAGGTATGGCTCTCATCTAGCTTCTAGGATGCCAATTGGGGCATAGGAAGAAATGAATTGTTCATGAAATGGGATAACGTTTCTGGATCAATTCGGCGAATAATCTCAAAATGGGTCCGCTGCAAGTTTTCATCCAAGGGGAACACCTCCTTGATCTGCTGAGATCAGGAAGAACTTGTTCGGCAAAAGAAGTGTGGTGCGGAGGGTGTACAGTTGGCGAGGGATGCCACACTTACCAGGGGGTGCGAGTGAACTGGAGATTCGCGAACAGCTTTGATCGGAGGAAGCGACTAGTGGAGTAGAGTTATTCTGTTGGGCAAGCGTTGCCATTATGTAAGCCCGAGGGTGTGGCGTTTATGGTTGGAGAACGTAGGAAGCAAAAGGAAAAGCCCGCAACGAGGGCGTTTGCGAAATTGAGTGGGGGAGAATGATACGGACTGGGTATTCCGTGCCCAGGTAGACAAAGTTTGCTCCTATACTGTGTCCCATGTGAGGGTGAACTTTGTGGAATCATCACGGTGAGGTAAGCGTTATAGGGGGGAAGAAGCAGCTGGGTCCGTGTGAGTGGCGTCAAGTGAATTTATACTGGGAGTTCTAGATTAGATAGAAATATCCTTAGGAACTCTGAAGGTGGGATTGGCTTTCCGTGTACAAATTGGTTGGGAGTCAATGCCGCTCTCCTGATGAAGTCATTGGCAGGCTGAAACCAGTTGTCATGCCTAAAGTGTCCTACTTGTCTTACTCGATGTAAGGGGTATGATCCAATACGGAAAAGTTATTCGCCTAAGTGTTCTATGAAACAACGTATGGGGGAAGGCTGGTCTAGCTTGGCTTGCTAGACACACGCACGGTTATATTCGCGACCGAATGGTCAACCCGTGACATTTACGTGTATGTTCGTCTTAACATATTTTAGATTATAGATGTCGTTTTTGCTGGATTTGTCTTCTCAGTAATAAGTCCCTTGGGCAAATGCATTTTCAATACTAGGTTCTCTGTCTACATGTGTTCTTGCTTCCCAATACATGGGTTCTATGATGCGTAATATGAGTGAATGGATAAAGAATGATGAGTGAGTTGAGCAGGAATGAAAGAAAGTGTAATGAAGATTTGGAGAGAGGGGAGCTTCCTGAACTCAAGAGTGACAAATCTATCGCCAATGGTCATTTTTCAAATGTATAGGCAATGAAAAAAGCAAAAAAAAAAGGAATAAAAAAAAGAAAAGGAATACTTATTTTCAGATAACATCATCAACATTTTCTCTTTTTTTAAAAAAAAATGAGCCTAGCAAGTTTATTTCAAATAAAGCCATTGTATTTGTTTTTTCTCATGATTTTATCTTATATCATATAAATTAGAAAAAATAAATTTAAAGAAAAAGGGAGGATAATAGGTCACAAGGTATTTTTTATTTTTATTTTTGCAATTGTAATAGTTAAAATTTATGTAGGAACATTGTAATGATAAATAAGCATTTCTTTTCTTTTCTTTTCTTTGGACCTTGGGCGCACATAGTAGTGAGTGGGGCGGTGCTATACATGAAGAAGGACAACAAGGTGACCAATGTGTAGCTTAAGTCCCGATGGGGTCGTCAATGTGTTCTTGCTCCTCCGATCGCGATGGCGGGGTGAACCTTCAACTGAATCGATCGTTGTTAAACAATCGTGCTGGTGGGGTTGCCAAGACGATCGGTAACGATAGCCGATCAAATCAGAGGTCCACCCACCAACATGACCCAAGGAGCAATAACATGTTCAGGATCCATCAGGACTTAACCTACACATGGGTTACCTTCATGTCCTTGTTTATGTGTAGCATCACCATGCCATCACTTCTATGTTTGTCCCAAATTCAAAAAAGAAAGAAAAAAAAGAAAAAGAAAATCTTATTTATCATCACAATGTTTCTACATAAATGGTAAAGCTATGCAAGAAATTAAAAAAAACAAAAATAACATTATGTGCCCTATTATCCTCCATTTTTCTTTGAATTTATTTTCCTAATTTATATGGTTATAAGATAGAAATGATAGGAATAATAAATAAAGGACTTTAAAATTAACTTGCTCTCTAAAAAAAAGGGAGAAAAAAAGTTGATGATGTTATCGGAGAATAATTTTTAATATTTTTTTTTTATTATGTATACTTCAAAAATGACTATTGGCGATACATGTATCATTTTCATCCGTAGTAAAGCTATACGAGAAAAGAAGAAGAGAAGATTCGTGGGCCTAGGGACTAAGGGACGAGAGAAAAGCACAAAGAAAGAGCATTAGTTCGCGCACATAAATGGACTGAGAAGGACATGACCAGAGGAGAAAGAAGAATAATGAAAAAAATAAAATATTAATAAAGAAGTAGAGTTCCCTATTGGATAGTAAGGTCTTAATAATGAGCTTCAGAAATTGGCTTAATAAATTTTTTTTTTCAAGATGTAAGTATTATAGAGCAGATGAGGTATAGCAGGTCAGGGACATCTCCAGCATTACAAATAGAAGTAGTAATTCAAAAAGATGGATGTAGGAAGTCTCATATAGTAGCCAAAATACAGTTGTCTTTGGATAAAGTGAAGCTTTACCTCTTATATCTTTACGCAACTTGGCCAAAATAATATGAATGTCAATTGACTTGTTTGAAACTGTCTACAGTACACTTCATCCAAATATAATATATGATTGTGAGGAAAGTTACCTTGAGAAGTCTTGCCATCAAATCTTTGCCTTTGTTGCCCTAATCATCCATGAAAGTTCCTCGTTCCATCCTCCTAAAAAATGCCTAATTGAATTTCAAATAGTTTAGGATGTTATCGTTTTCTTGACTTTTAGGGTAATTTGATCTCTTAGATTGTTCTTCTTGAGATTAAAAAAAAGAAGAAAATATTGAAATAATAAAACAAAAAGAGGAGTAATAAAAAATGTAAAAATCAGTAGTGTTTATGTAGATCCACTTTAGGGAATAGTTCATCCTTAGCATTTAATTTTATCTAGTAAAAAATTTTAGTAGGAAATTTCTGTTAGTCAAAATTAAACTCTAATATTGTGTACAAAAGAGGGAGTGAGTCTTGAGTTTGAAAAAAAAAAAAGTCAGGTGTTGCAAGAAGATATTGGGTATGGAGATTTTGTATGATATGACTGCAAGATTCTTAGTATGTCTTAAAATAAATAATTGAGAAGATTGTAAGATGTTTTAATATGTAGTCAGCGAAATCTGTAAGTACATCTTTAATGAAGCATTTTAGATTTTGATAAGTTACCATTACATAAAAAGAAGGAGGATGAGCATATGTCCTATATTCCCTATTCTAGTGCCATGGATAGTATTATTGTCATGATATGCACATGGTATGATATTTTGACAAGATATGAGCATGCAGTTAGCCGTTACATGAAGTATCTTGGGAAAGCCATTGGTAACTGTGAAATAGATCTGTTGATATTGGAATGGAACAATAGACGGTATAGTGTACCAGAGAGACAGGCATTGGTAATCAAGGATAGCTTGATTAATTCCTATTGCTACATAAATTGCCATGTCACATACTTCAAATAAGGTTTTAGCCACATCTTGATAGTGCCGTTCCTCATATACTTTGTGTCTTGCAATGTTTACCTCGCTAACAACAAAAAACTGTAAACAAGATGGTGTTAGAGTATGGTTCATACTCCCCTTTAACGAAAAAGTTATCATGGAGTTTTCGCTCCTAGGGAGCATCCCCTCTAAACGCTAAAGGGCTTGTATAGTTTAAACCCATATTTTATTGATAATTTATGCTTGGCCCATGAATAACTATTGTTTATGTATATTTTTTTTCTTATAATTGAGAGTTGTAACAGAGAGATGCAATGTGCTAAATATAGTTGAATGCTCTATTGAATGTAGCTCTTGACGTTATGTTTTGATTGCTCTTTCTCACCTTTTCAATTTATTTCGTTGTGGTTTGTGCACCAAATCTTGACAAATGGTACTGTAAATAAATTTTTCATATACATGAGATTGTCTTTTGCAATATATTGCATAAAATCAATTTGGTGACTCAATAAATTGAAAAGTGGACGTATTATTAGTTCATTAATACTAGGCTAGAGTTAGTGGGCGTCATTGTCTTTTGCTTACGATTCCTTTTTGTAGAACGCTAAATGAAAGTTTGCCCTCTTAATGTACCGATCTACCGACCACTTATAAAAGATGTCACACCCTGAACCCACGAGCCACGCGACATCCTTGTTGTACCTGTATGGTCGGATGGTCGACAATAACGACGGCCTAGGAACTCGTCGTGACCAAGCGATCTTAGAGTTCTCGCCACAGCAGAAACGAACTCTTCCCAAAATCCATACAAAGAGAAGGGATAGAGGAGAGAGAGACAATCGATATCCTCGAACTTTTATTTCACATATTATATTCATAAACAGAGAACAGAGGCCAGTTACAACTCAAAATTCTCTATTCTCTCCTCCCTTACAAGCCTTCAAGCCATAGTTAGGATGACGATTACTTACAATTCGAAATCTCCGCCCTTCCTAACGTCCCATTGCTCGACCTTTGACAAAAGGAACGAGGTTGGCAAAATACTCCGATTACAGTCAGCTTACGTTATTCATAGGATTATCTACAATCACCCGACTCCTCTCCTGGTCACTCATCGTCATTTGTGACTCCATCAGGGGTTCCGCTCCACTCGGGCGATGAGGGTTCCTCGGGGTCAGATTCCTCAGGAGAACGAGAGACTACTACCTGGCTGGTCTCAGGAGAACTCTCGAGATCCATGGAAGCACTACCTTGGGAACGTCTATCTGACTCCTCCTCCGCCTCGGACTCCTCACTTATAGTCTGCTCCTCCCTAGCTGGGTCCCAAGGTACTAGATACTATATCGGAACTTCGTATCCTTGAAGTGGTCCATGAAGCACCTCGCCACTCTCGTACATCCATGCGATATAGATATGGGGCTGCCACTGCAGTATTCTAACGTCTACCCAAACCGTGCTCTTTAGTCTCATAAACACACCATCTCTACCTTGAGGGTCAGGGTACCTTCATTTCTCAACATCAATATCGCGCGGGATACCTTGCCTCACAGGTATGGCATTCATTTTGGGGCTTGGGGTCTGAAAAAAAATAAGGGCAATCACCTATGAGAACAAATCTCAGCAAGCTAACCCCTAATCTCCTCCTTAGGACGCCAAACAAATCTAGACTAAACTCTCAGGTCCCAACTCAGGCACTCAAAATCACTAGGCCAAATTCATCACCAAAGATCCGTTCAATTTAAAAAAAGTCGCCACAGAGTGGCCAAGCATATAAAGCATTTATAACAGGTCCAATCTATGACCACACAAAACTCAGATAACACCATCATTTAAGGGCTCAATAACAGCAATTAAACTTTCAATTTGAAACCACGTCCAATCCAAGACAATTGTAGCAATCACTCATGCATGCATGCTCAATCATGAGCCTCGGATTAGTAGCCAATTTGACCCGCGTCATATAGGCGCATTAGGTCCGACCCGCGTCGTAGACGCCTCAGGTTCGTGCCTCAACCTGCGTGTGGGACGCCTCAGGTTGGCACCTTATCGCTTCAGCTACCCCGCACCAAACGCTTCAGGGCGCACTGTGTCTCGACCCGTGTTATATAGGCACCTCAGGTCGGCACACTTATCTTTCCAATTCCCCGTGTCATATAGGCACCTCAGGGCCATCTCCCATGACTACGTTTCACACGCGAAATCCATCGCTCTAGTCCTTCAGGCTAATAAATCTTTTAAATTCATTTGGACAAAAATCACCGGCCAGGTACGTTAGGCCCTATTTCAAATACGAGTCCAAATATTCAATCCACATGGCCGACATAATGGCCAAACCAATCCATCCGTTTCACATGCACAATTTTGTTGAAAATGCCTAATTTCTCACGTGGGACCCAAAATGATCCAAATAATTATTTTCAAGCATTCACGGAATGTCTTCAAATATTATTTTGAACACGAACACAGGCCGCCAAATATTTGGAATAGTAACGTAAAATATTGCTTGGGCCCGATTTTGCATAAAATATTTCATAAACCCATTTTTCAATACCTGAACTACACGGGACCCACAAAACTTGTCGTTTTTAAACCAAAATCAAATTGGACAACATGTCAGTGGTGTTCATGGGTCGTGAACAGTAATTTCAGAACACTATTTAGCCCGTTTTCGCTCTAACTTTCCCGAAAATTCATTTTTCGCTACTCGAACCTCGCGGGACCCACATCAACCACCACCAACAGCATTATTCAAGCATGGACAGCAACATTTCATCAATCCACAACCCATTCGTAGTCCATAGAAATTGATGTCCATCAAAATACGCCGATTACGGCTAATTTTCGTAAACCGATTTACCACGAATCGGTCCCTAAAGCTAATCCATGGCAAGTCTAACATCATGAATGAAGTCTAGAGGTTGAACTTACCTAAACGAAGTTGAAACCAGCCGAGGATGTGGTGGAGAAGTGGCGATGACCGGCGGCAACGACGACGACGGCGGATTCCGGCGGATTTAGTTTGAACCGGGTTGTTCAAGGGCTAAAATAAGACCAAATTGAGCTGAAAAACAAGATTATGACATGAATACGGGTTCTAGGGACAGTTGGGGTTGATATATATCAACGGGAACCAAAATCCAAAATCAGGAAATCTAAAATAGATTCGTTGACCGAAATGTCAAAGTAGATTCGAAAGGTCAAACAACATCGAATCGAAGTGATTCAAGTTGGAAAAGAACCACAAGACAATGAACTACAACATACCCAAAAATCGCGATGATCCAACGGTCGGATTTCCGTTGGCGGTCAGTTGAAGTTGGCAGCAGAAAACTGGGCCGCGAGAGAGAGAGATCCGAAATTTAGAGAGAGAAAAAGGGAGAGAATCTGCTAATGAGAGAGAGAAAAAGAGGGGAGAGAGTAGATATTATCCCTAGGGTCAATTATTGAAAATTACTATTCATCGAAAGCGACCAAAAGCTGAACGAATTGACTGATTCTTGAACTATCAGTGAATTTTCAGACTGATAGAACTTGGGCATTAATAATTTCAGTCAAAGTTGGTCAAATTGATCAAAAGATGACCAACGAGACATTTCTCGAAATTCGTGAAATTTTCGGACCGATAGGAGCTCAATCGGTGCTAATTTGGCTCAATCGCGATCGGAAAATGACTCCGGATTTCATCGTAAAATTTTTCTAGCCTCTCTAAAAATATTCTTACCCTCATGCCATGGATTTTAGCTCAAACCAGGGGCAAGATAGGAATTTCTAATTTTTTCCTTTTTCACTGGTATTCTGAGATCCATCTACCCATTTTTCGCCTTTCTAGGTAAGGTCCAAATTCACAACTATGACACTAATGAGAGTCGATTGTCCTATTTCGGAACTCAATTCGCCTCCTCATTCATAAGATGGCAACTTTAAATAAATTCTCAGACTAACGAGTGGCTTTTAGGAGTCACATGTATCGATCATTTGGTCCACATGCTCATATTCCTAGTTAGCCTTTCCCCGTTGGTTAGTCATCTCAGAGTGGCCAGCTCCAAGTGAGATTCATTTATAGCGCTTCCGTGAAATAACCATTATGTATTCAAATTCCGAAAAAAGGGATCGAAACTTAGGATGTCACAAAAGAACGTAAGTTTGCCCTTTTTATCCTTCATCAACTCTACTTACAGTTACAGGTAGCAATGACAAAAATGTCGCGGACACTTGTTTCTAACTTGTTCCTTTTCATTATCCCCGACTACTTGAAAGGGTTACGCTGCTTCTTTCTCAATCATTCCTTCTTATCAATTGCTCTAATCAATTCTAATCCCTCTTCTGTTGACACCTAAATTTTAATTTTCCTTTTAGTTATGTTGCATAAAAAATTAGGAATTAGTTTTAGTTCCTACCCAAAAAATTTATTTAGTTTAGCATTTATCGCACTGCATATTGTGTTCGGAAATGGACTATTCTATGAGAAATTCCAAAGAAGGAATCATGTACATGTCAAGTGAATGTAAGCATGGATGAAAATCAAGGTTCTTTGAGTGTACACAAACAAAATCAATATAAATATATGTGCGTATATTGCACACGGTTGTCATTCAAAATTTTAGGAAACTTGATTTTTAGAAAAAGATACACATGAGCTATGATGAGGATAGAGACAAAATTAAGATATATCTTGAGCCATTCACAAGAGGAAAGAGGCTTTTGTTTCTTTCTCTAGACCAAAGTCATCCTTGCCTATAAAAAAAAAAAAGCATAGACTCACGTAAGAAGGGGGCATTTGATGCTAAAATAATCAGAAACACTCATTGGGAGAGAGAGGTAAGGAGGGTTCTTAGTGATCTCATTAAACCGAGAATTGATCCAGTGGTTTACTCACTTGCCGTTCGAGACCCACTAGTGCCATCGCTGCTATGCCAAGGTCCTTCATCCACAACAGAGCTGCTGCTACTCTCATCGTTCTCTTCTGCTGAAGCCACGAATGAGAAACTTGGGGAACAACTTTTGCTATTTGCTTTTGTGCTGTCTTTGTCACTAACAGGAGAAGAGAAGGCCCCAACGAAGCCTGTTGTTCATCCGAGGAGTCCCAAGCAACCCATACATGATCTGTCACGCCCCGAACCTCCACGAGCGCGCAGCATCTGCACAACGACGGTCGATACATGCGACATCTCAAGACTGTCGCCAACCCATAAACCTTAATATCCAAATTAAACGCTAGCAGAAGCGATACCTTATCCCTGACAACGAATGAGCAAGGACTAGCGCAACCACAACACCTCATATATTACATAATCTTAGCTTCATATTGCACTTGAATATCAACTTTACAAA
>JAGVVM010013083.1:0-15040 GCA_019149425.1 Psidium friedrichsthalianum
TAATTTGACAAAGGATTGGACCCACTTTTCAGGTACTAGGGTCTAGAAGCCCTTTTGACCCAAAAAATAAAATAAAAAAAAGAAAAGAAAAAGAAGCCTAGAGCCCTTTTTCCTTCCTTTCTCTATCAAATGAAAACGAAAGCCGAAAATAAGGGCAATAACAATTGGAAGTAGTGATAAAGGAAAGTATGCGTTAGGATCCAATTCCAAAGGCGACAGCGACGCTTGAAGACGGTGGGACGCGTCCAACGCGGCTCCTGACTTGGCCGGAGACTCTGTTTCGTTGGGCTGGTGCGGCTGGGGTTCTTACTGAAGCTACGTATTTGGACTGAAATCTCTATTTTGTTTCTTTCTTATTTTAGCCCCCTTTCCTGTGGCATTATAAACATGTATCTGTGAGGATTTGGCCGATGATGTTTATGGACCAGCATCAAGAGAATAAAAATCGGGCATAGGCGCAAGAGAGGAACCAAAAGGAAGATGGGACATGAACCTTAACCATCGACTTGCTTCTTTAATTATAAAATTCACGATTTGAAGGAAGAGGTAAAGCAAGAGGAATAGTTATTAGTTCTAATCTCCTAACCAATAAGAAAAAAGGTTAATAACCACAAAATTCCTAAACTATACCCACTTGATGCTAATACACCAACGTTTTATCATGTAAAAAAAAAATTGTAAACTAGGCCACTGTGCACAAACACCTTAACCTTTTTTTTATGTATCAAAATCCCCAAATTTATATCAATGTGACAAAGAAATCCTAAAATTATTGTCACATTGGTACAAGTTTCAGGTATTGATGACATGAACAAAGAAAAAAGTTTCGGGTGCTGGTGTCGCTGTGGGCAAATTTATGACTTTTGTGGTAGATCTAGTGTAATTCTGTGCATTGGTACAAGTTTGGGATATTTGGTGACATAAGCATATAGTTTTGAGATACTATTGCTATGACGGCGGATATAGTTTAGAGTTTTCTTTTTTTTTTTTGTGGTATTTGCCCCCATGAAATAACCTATTTACAAAACAACCTTCTTTGTTGCTGACTCCCTTTATCATATGACAATAAGCGTTTAATGAGAATTAGGATTCACCTACCGTATTCGTTATTTGACTTTATTTTATCATACCTTGATGATAGTATAAAATCTAAACTTTGTGAGTACATAGTAATTACTTAACTGCAAGTATGATATCATAACAAAACAACTATAAATTATTGAATTACCGTATTTAGAACAAAGAAATATCTTAGGGAATTTAATCGCTATGACCTAGTCACCATGTAATATGATCACGAAAAAATTGCAACCATCAATTTCAATTGCAACCTCTAATTCTCCTCGCGTGCATCAGGAGTATTAAACAAGTTTTATAATGGAAAACGAAATACGTCTTTGGAAAGAAAAATCTTCGGTATGATCCGCGTGACTAGCATAACTAAGAAATGTCCATACTTATCTTGGCTGAATAGTGGATCCACGATAGCACAATAAGTTGGACTCCCTAAAAGTTACATCGGCTTGGTTTTATTGCCCGCTAATTTAGAAAAGCATCACGGCACAAGTCAAATGCACATTAGATGACCCAATTTTGATTATCTTAAGATACTTAGACGCCCCACAGCCAAAGGCATTCTTCAGTCAAATTCTATTCAAGTGTTACAGTCCAGCTTCCATATGGATGAAAAAAGATTTGCCATTTCACCAGTTGTCTCCGTAAATGCTGAAATATTGACCATAGCTGCTCTTTCGCATATCCAAAGTCCACACCCCAAAGTCCATTTTACACCTTAACGAAGTAAATTTGACAAACTCTACCGGTAATCCGCGGGTCTTTTCGCCCTAGGGACGACGTTTTCCATGACAATTTCTGCGAGATACGCATGTTTTTAGCACTATGTTGACTCAATCCCAAGGTTTTCCTGCTGAACAGTACCTGCGCAAGTTCCATTTCATCTTTTACGTTACGTTTGTCTATTTAATTCTTGATGGATAGAGGAGGTCGTTAAACAGCCGCGTAAGAATTCACAATTCCTTATTTCATTTGAATTGTGTCGTCATGTAAAACACACTGTTACTCTTACTTAACGGATTTTTGTAATTATGCTTGAAACTAAAGAGTCTATAGATTGCATGTCCAAACCCCATTTCCCACGGGGAGATGCCTCTATCTTTCCCAATAGTACGCGTTGTTTAATTTCTAATATGTTTCTTCAGTTGTGACTATTGAAAAGCTTGAGTTCTACAAAGCTGTCCTTGGAAAACTTGAAAATTTTTAGTTGTTTCTGTTGAAACAAAGATTTCATTCATAATTAAATAATATTGGAGAGATATATAGAAGACTTTCAAGCCTAGCAATTTCAAATAACTACAGAACAAAGCAAATGCTAGAAAGCAAATGACAAAGTACAGTCTATAGCTGAATGCATACTCCCATCTCTCAAATACAGATTTGTCATCGTAAATGTTCGGCGATCGATCACTAGATTCATGATAAGCATATGCCAAGATCACAATTAAGGGCATATATCGAAGTGAGGAACTACACGTTTTTGCGTAGTGTCATTTAGTGTATTCATTGGGTATGCGCTCATGTTAATACTTGTATTGCGAATTATAATTCATTTTATGCTGTTCATTGTTTGCATGTCTTTGATGCGAGTGCATGAGATTTGAAAATATTGAGAGTGAACGAACTGTAAGTGTGAATTGAAGGCATAAAACAAGTGACAATTTTGGCGCGATGGTGCATTCGATATTACCTACCTTTGTATGTGTAAATTTTGAAGTGTGCTATCATGCAACTTGTGTTGGAATTATCCCAAATCGGTTGTAAAGGGGCAGGTGATTAATTATAAGTGTGAGGGAAAATCTCATAATTTGAGTTAACTTTTGAGATGAAAGAGGCCAAGAACTCCAACGATCTTTTTCAAACTGTTTTCACTTTTTCAAGGACACACTGCAATCAAAGTCTAATCTGCCTGCTCAACGGGCAGACAGAAAATTGAAAAAACGTGATTACCACTTCATTAACAGTGAACTCGTTTTTATGCCCATGTTGTAGCAACCAATAGATTTAAAGCAAAACTTTTGTCTTACCTACGTGTCTAGCGAAAGTAACGCGAAAGCCAAAATTATTTTCTGATTTTTGTCCCTGGCGAAGTAATAAGAAGCTTCTTAAAGTCGCTTTTTGTTACGTTGGGAACGAGACAAACCGTGTATAAACGATCAAGAGATGTTTTGTTTACATTTTTCAGAGTTTACATAATGTATGATCAAAATTAATTTAACCATGAAATCTTTGCCATGCAAAAGAGGATTTTGTTGAATATGATTGGAAGGTACGCGCGAGAGGTATTAAGCGAGTTGGAAATGCCACTTTCACAAATGATTCGATAAAGAGCATTAATATATTTAATAAGCCTATACCAAGTGACTATTAAAAATCATGAAGACGATTGTCATTTTATCCCCTTAAGTACGTAATCGAGAATATCCATTATGCGATTTGGATAAGAACGAAAAAATAAATGCTATGAGGTGTGTTTGCTAGCTCCTTATCTTTATCGCCCACTCAATCTTATACCTATGGTACAAATGTCATATTAGTTATAACTTTTCAGTTTTGTCATTTTCATCTTGAACTTTTGAGTGTAAGTAGTGTAATCCATAGAGTCCTCTGGGCATTTTCACATAATATCGCTTACATAGTGGTGCGTCACGTGGGACTATTGTAATGATTGTGTTAATACGTCGCAATTATTGACGAAAATTTTGAAAGACTATATTGAGATTTCGTGCAAATATTAATAAATTGGCAAATTGAAAAATTTTACAATCGATTCAAATACACACACTAAGTTAGGACAAGCTTATGTAATTTTTGTTGGCAAAAAAAAAAGTGCCAAAGTTTGTATGCGGCGCTCACTTTAGTACCAAAATTTTTGCCGACTCACCTAAGTATCAATCGGAGAGGAAAAAAAGGAAAGTTTATTGATTTCAAGTGTCTTTCGAAAATCAACAGATGGCTACTACTCGAATTACTAGGCTAGATCTTGCAGATTTTGTTTTTGGCAGCTATGTCTATGCCACTCGAGAGACTATTCATAAGTTGTTCGATCACACAAGACCAAATAATCAATTCTATAGTATAGCAAGAGATTCTATTAAAAAAATATACATATAATTATATAAAAATATTTTAGTGACACTCATTATATTAAAATCAATCCATGTGGCAATTTCTTTAAAAATTCATTCTTCAAATTAAAATAAACTAAATAAAGTTAAAAAAAGAAAAGAAAAAGAAAAAGAAAAGAATAGCAGGGTTGCTTGCAATGGTGAGGGCTTGAACTGCTTGGCAAGACCCTTGCCTGATTTGGGGAGGGCCGCAACCCTCACCCTAGGTTGGTGGGGATTGCAGGCCACTAGCTGAGGCTCGACGAACCCTACCGACTAGCCCCACCCATCGTCGGCCATTGCTGGCGATGATGGGATGCGGTGGCGAGGTTGTGTAATCCATCGCCTCTGCAAGCACCCCTTCTATTTTTATTTTATTTTTAAATTTTTTTTTGAACTTTTAGCTTTTTGTATTGTTGACTAGGATCTTCCAATGGCCATGTAATACCATGTGAGATTTTTGGCAAATCTCACTAGAGCTAGCACTCAAATAATCATTTTTTTAAAAAAATAGCATTTAAGTGATCCAAAAAAATCGTACTAAAGTGAGCATCGTACACAACTTTGACACTTCTAGTGTCCTATGCCTAATTTTTCCCTGTCAAGTACTTTATAAATGTTTTTCAGTGGATGGATGCCTAAATAATAATCCTATTTCAGCTCTCATGCATACCAATTCTAAATTTTGAATCTATTATGTCTTATAACAACCGTATCAAACAAGCTATAATTTTGACATTCTTTTCCTTCCATGTATATGTATGTACAATATTTCCCATATAGTCTCAATAATTCTCTCATTAATTAATACCTCATTTTTATAACGCATTTTGCAAAAAAATTAAAAGTCAATCTTTTTTTTTATGCTTACACCAATATGTGTGCACTTTTCTATTAGCTAACATCAAATGCCAATGCTATGTCAACACATGTCAGTCAAATACAATAGGGATAAAAGAAGAGGAGGCTATCAGTTCATACATACATACATCCATAACATACATACATACATATGTGTGCGTATACAATGAATAAATACGTAAAGTGGAAGGATATATGTCTACTCCACCATAATCTAAATCCTTTTTCATCAGATTCATGTGGTCAGAGTTTAATATGCTAGTGATCTGAAGCCCCATTTTAAGAAGATACCTCATCTGTTTTCCGCACTTGCAATTGCGAGTGAAAGTACATGACTCCTGTCATCATTTTACATCAGACAGAAAACAAAAATAAAAAAAATGAAAAGAGAGGAAGAGTGCACGGCAGTGGAATGAGCACCCAACCTATTCATGGCTAAAAAGGCACGATGAACATATTATCGCCACAATCCCAATAGACCAAGTCCTATGTGGATGAGACCAAGTCCATGAGATCTTGAGCTCCCTCGTTTCCACCGGTATCATAGCGACCGTCCAATATTCCTGGACCTCACGCACGATCGAGAGAAGAAGAGACTGTTCTAATCACATCATTCTTGTGGACATGTTACTAGTTTATTTGGGAGATGACTATACGATACCACGATATCCAGTTCTTCTGGCAATACTTTTGGGATTTGGAAGGCTCACATGCGATTGGCATTAAGAAATGGTTAAGTGACTGTTTTTAATCTATTGTAAATTATTATTTTCACAATAGATTAAAAACAGTCACTTAACCATTTCTTAATGCCAATCGCATGTGAGCCTCCAAATCCAAAAGTATTGCCAGAAGAACTTGGATATCGTGGTATCGTATAGTCATCTCCCAAATAAACTAGTAACATGTCCACAAGAATGATGTGATTATGAACAGTCTCTTCTTCTCTCTTCGTGCGTGAGGTCCAGGAATATTGGACGGTCGCTATGATTACTCGGTGGAACAGAGGGAAGCTCAAGATCTTCATTGACTTGGTCTCCCACATAGGACTTGGTCTATTGGGATTTGGCGATAATATGTTCATCGTGCCTTTTTAGCCATGAATAGGTTGGGTGCTCATTCCACTGCCGTGCACTTCTTCCTCTCTTTTCATTTTTTTTATTTTTGTTTCTGTCTGATGTAAATGATTGACAGGAGTCATGTACTTTCACTTCGCAATTGCAAGTGCGGAAACAGATGAGGTATCTTCTTAAATGGGGCTTCAGATCACTAGCATATTAACTCTGACCACATGAATCTGATGAAAAAGGATTTAGATTATGGTGGAGTAGACATATATCCTTCCACTTTACGTATTTATTCATTGTATACGCACACATATGTATGTATGTATGTATGTATGTATGTATGTATGTATGAACTGATAGCCTCCTCTTTCTTTTATCCCTATTTTTATTTGACTTTACATGTGTTGACAATTAGCATTGGCATTTGATGTTAGCTAACTAGAAAAGTGCACACATATTTGGTGTAAGCATAAAAAAGATTGACTTTTAAATTTTTTTGCAAAATTGCGTTATAAAAATGAGGTATTAATTAATGAAGAGAAATTATTGAGACTATATGGGAAATATTGTACATACATATACATGGAAGGAAAGAATGTCAAAATTATAGCTTGTTTTGATACGGTTGTTTATAAGACATAATAGATTCAAAATTTAGAATTGGTATGCATGAGAGCTGAAATAGGATTATTTATTTAGGCATCCATCCACTGAAAAACATTTATAAAGTACTTGACAGGGAAAAATTAGGCATAGGCACTAGAAGTGTCAAAGTTTGTGTACGATGCTCACTTTAGTACGATTTTTTTGGATCACTTAAATGCTATTTTTTTAAAAAAATGATTATTTGAGTGCTAGCTCTAGTGAGATTTGCCAAAAATCTCACATGGTATCTACATGGCTCATTGGAAGATCCTAGTCAACAATACAAAAAGCTAAAAGTTCAAAAAAAATTTAAAAATAAAATAAAAATAGAAGGGGTTGCTTGCAGAGGCGATGGATTACACAACCTCGCCACCGCATCCCATCATCGCCAGCAATGGCCGACGATGGGTGGGGCTAGTCGGTAGGGTCGTCGAGCCTCAGCTAGGCCTGCAATCCCCACCACCTAGGGTGAGGGTTGCGGCCCTCCCAAATCAGGCAAGGGTCTTGCCAAGGCAGTTCAAGCCCTCACCATTGCAAGCAACCCTGCTATTCTTTTCTTTTTCTTTTTCTTTTCTTGTTTTTAACTTTATTTAGTTTATTTTTAATTTAAGAATGAATTTTTTTAAAGAATTTGCCACATGGATTGATTTTTAATTATTAATGACGTGTCACTAAAATATTTTTATTATAAATTATATGTATATTTTTTTACTAGAATCTCTTGCTATACTATAGTATTGATTATTTGGTCCTTGTGTGATCGAACAACTTATGAATATTCTCTCGGAGTGGGCATAGACATAGCTGCAAAACAAAATCTGCAAGATCTAGCCTTAGTAATTCGAGTAGTAGCCATCTGTTGATTTTCGAAGACCACTTGAAATCAATAAACTTTCCTTTTTTTTTCCTCTCCGATTTGATACTTAGGTGAGTCGGCAAAAAATTTTGGTACTAAAGTGAGCGCCGCATACAAACTTTGGCACTTTTTTTTTGCCAACAAAAATTACATAAGTTGTCTAACTTAGTGTGTGTATTTGAATTCGATTGTAAAATTTTTCAATTTTGCCAATTTAATTAATATTTGCACGAATCTCAATATAGTCTTTCAATTAATTTTCGTCATAATTGCTGACGTATTAACACAATCATTACCAATAGTCCCACGTGACGCACCACTATGTAAGCGATATTATGTGAAAATTGCCCATGAGGACTCTATTGGATTACACTACTTACACTCAAAAGTTCAAGATGAAAATGACAAACTGAAAAGTTATAACTAATATGACATTTGTACCATAGTTATAAGATTGAGTGGGCGATAAAGATAAGGGCTAGCAAACACATCCTCATAGCATTTATTTTTTCGTTCTTTATCCAAATCGCATAATTGGATATTCTCGATTACGTACTTAAGGGGATAAAATGACAATCGTCTTCATGATTTTTAATAGTCACTTGTTATAGGCTTATTAAATATATTAACTGCTCTTTATCGAATCATTTGTGAAGTGGCATTTCCAACTCGCTTAATACCCTCTCGCGCGTACCTTCCAATCTATATTCAACAAAATCCTCTTTTGCATGGCAAAGATTTCATGGTTAAATTAATTTTGATCATACATTATGTAAACTCTGAAACATGTAAACAAAACATCTCTTGATCGTTTATACACGGTTTGTCTCGTTCCCAACCGTAACAAAAAGCGACTTTAAAAGCTTTCTTATTACTTCGCCAGGGACAAAATCAGAAAATAATTTTGGCTTTCGCGTTACTTTCGCTAGACACGTAGGTAAGACAAAAGTTTTGGCTTTAAATCTATTGGTTGCTACAACATGGGCATTAAAAACCGAGTCACTGTTAATGAAGTGGTAATCACGTTTTTTCTCAATTTTCTGTCTGCCCGTTGAGCAGGCAGATTAGACTTTGATTGCCGTGTGTCCTTGAAAAAGTGAAAACAGTTTGAAAAGATCGTTGGGAGTTCTTTGGCCTCTTTCATCTCAAAAGTTAACTCAAATTATGAGATTTTCCCTCACACTTATAAATTAATCACCTGCCCCTTCTACAACCGATTTGGGATAATTCCAACACAAGTTGCATGATAGCACACTTCAAAATTTACACATACAAAGGTAGGTAATATCGAATGCACCATCGCGCCAAAATTGTCACTTGTTTTATGCCTTCAATTCACACTTACAGTTCGTTCACTCTCATATTTTCAAATCTCATGCACTCGCATCAAAGACATGCAAACAATGAACATGCATAAAATGAATTATAATTCGCAATACAACGTATTAACATGAGCGCATACCCAATGAATACACTAAATGACACTACGCAAAATACGTGTAGTTCCTCACTTCGATATATGCCCTTAATTGTGATCTTGGCATATGCTTATCATTGAATCTAGTGATCGATCGCCGAACATTTACGATGACAAATCTGTATTTGAGAGATGGGAGTATGCATTCAGCTATAGACTGTACTTTGTCATTTGCTTTCTAGCATTTGCTTTGTTCTGTAGTTATTTGAAATTTGCTAGGCTTGAAAGTCTTCTATATATCTCTCCAATATTATTTTAATTAATGAATGAAATCTTTGTTTCAATCAGAAACAACTAAAAATTTTCAAGGTTTTCCAAGGACAGCTTTGTAGAACTCAAGCTTTTCAATAGTCACAACTGAAGAAACATATTAGAAATTAAACACGCGTACTATTGGGAAAGATAGAGGCATCTCCCCGGTGGTGAAATGGGGTTTGGACATGCAATCTATAGACTCTTTAGTTTCAAGCATAATTACAAAAATCCGTTAAGTAAGAGTAACAGTGTGTTTTACATGACGACACAATTCAAATGAAATAAGGAATTGTGAATTTCTTACGCGGCTGTTTAACGACCTCCTCTATCCATCAAGAATTAAATAGACAAACGTAACGTAAAAGATGAAATGGAACTTGCGCAGGTACTGTTCAGCAGGAAAACCTTGGGATTGAGTCAACATAGTGCTAAAAACATGCGTGTCTCGCAGAAATTGTCATGGAAAACGTCGTCCCTAGGGCGAAAAGACCCGCGGATTACCGGTAGAGTTTGTCAAATTTACTTCGTTAAGGTGTAAAATGGACTTTGGGTGTGGACTTTGGATATGCGAAAGAGCAGCTATGGTCAATATTTCAGCATTTACGGAGACAACTGGTGAAATGGCAAATCTTTTTTCTATCATATGGAAGCTGGACTTGTAACACTTCGAATAGAATTTGACTGAAGAATGCCTTTGGCTTTGGGGCGTCTAAGTATCTTAAGATAATCAAAATTGGGTCATCTAATGTGCATTTGACTTGTGCCGTGATGCTTTTCTAAATTAGCGGCAATAAACCAAGCCGATGTAACTTTTAGGGAGTCCAACTTATTGTGCTATCGTGGATCACTATTCAGCCAAAGATAAGTATGGACCATTTCTCAGTTATGCTAGTCACGCGGATCATACCGAAGATTTTTCTTTCAAAGACGTATTTCAGTTTTCCATTATAAAACTTGTTTAATACTCCTGATGCACGCGAGGAGAATTAGAGGTTTGCAATTGAAATTGATGGTTTGCAATTTTTTCGTTGATCATATTACATGGTGACTATGGTCATAGCGATTAATTCCCTAAGATATTTCTTTGTTCTAAATACGGCAATTCAATAATTTATAGTTGTTTGTTATGATATCATTACTTGCAGTTAAGTAATTACTATGTACTCACAAAGTTTAGATTTTATACTATCATCAAGGTATGATAAAATAAAGTCAAATAACGAATACGGTAGGTGAATCCTAAATTCTTCATTAAACGCTTATTGTCATATTGATAAAGGGAGTCAGCAACAAAGAAGGTTGTTTTTGTAAATAGGTTATTTCATGGGGGCAAATACCACAAAAAAAAAAAGAAAACTCTAAACTATATCCGCCGTCATAGCAATAGTATCTCAAACTATATGCTTATGTCACCAAATATCCCAAACTTGTACCAATGCAACAGAATTACACTATATCTACCAACAAAAGTCATAAATTTTGCCCACAGCGACACCAGCACCCGAAACTTTTTTCTTTGTTCATGTCATCAATACCTGAAACTTGTACCAATGTGACAATAATTTTAGGATTTTCTTTGTCACATTGATATAAATTTGGGGATTTTGATAACATAAAAAAAAAGGTTAAGGTGTTTGTGTCACAGTGGCCTAGTTTACAATATTTTTTTTTTACATGATAAAACGTTTGGTGTATTAGCATCAAAGTGGGTATAGTTTAGGAATTTTTGTGGTATTAACCTTTTTTCTTATTGGTTAGGAGATTAGAACTAATAAACTATTCCTCTTGCTTTACCTCTTCCTTCAAATCGTGAATTTTATAATTAAAGAAGCAAGTCGATGGTTAAGGTTCATGTCCCATCTTCCTTTTGGTTCCTCTCTTGCGCCTATGCCCGATTTTTATTCTCTTGATGCTGGTCCATAAACATCATCGGCCAAATCCTCACATGATACATGTTTATAATGCCACAGGAAAGGGGGGCTAAAATAAGAAAGAAACAAAATAGAGATTTTCAGTCCAAATACGTAGCTTCAGTAAGAACCCCAGCCGCACCAGCCCAACGAAACAGGAGTTCTCCGGCCAAGTCAGGGAGCCGCGTTGGACGCGTCCCACCGTCTTTCAAGCGTCGCTGTCGCCTTTTGGAATTGGATCCTAACGCATACTTTCCTTTATCTACTACTTCCAATTGTTATTGCCCTTATTTTCGGCTTTCGTTTTCATTTGATAGAGAAAGGAAGGAAAAAGGGCTTCTAGGCTTCTTTTTTCTTTTCTTTTTTTTTATTTTATTTTTTGGGGTCAAAAGGGCTTCTAGACCGTAGTACCTGAAAAGTGGGTCCAATCCTTGTCAAATTACCCAACAGATATAGATGGGTCATTCATACCGTGCCGTTGATTTCGTACCCTTCCTTGTCGAAATAACTCCATCTCGACCTTAATTAATGAAAAAGAAAAAAAAAAAGGATTATTCACTAGAAGTGCAATTAAGTCCTAAAACTTGCAAAAAGTACAATCGAGCTCTAAAACTTATTAAACTGATGCAATCGGATCCTCTGTTAACTCTGTCTAATTTGGCTAACGAAAAATACCGATGTGGTTAAAACGACGTTGTTTTGGTCAAAATCTAGTTTTTAATATAGCTTTTATTTAAATTAATTTTAAAAATAAGGTAAATTTAAAACAAAACAAACAGTGAAGCAGAAGCAGAACCATCGGCCCGATCCGGGTGAGGGTGGTGCTCCTCGGCAAAGCTGGGCAAGGCTCGGCTACTCTCGCTCAATCTGGGTGAGGGAGGTCAGCGACCCTCGCCAACCATTTCCCCACCATCTCTGGCCCTTCCTAGCGGTAGCAACGTGGCAGCGACAAGAGCCCTTAGTGCTAGTTTTGCTTTTGTTCCCTTCCATTTTTTTTCCCCTTTTTTAAAATTAATTTAAATAAAAAAATATATTAAAAATCAATTTGGATCAAAACGATATCATTTTAGCTACATCATTGCCACATAGGAGAGAGTGATATTAAAAAAATCCACTCACCTTTTTCGTAAGCCAAATTGGACGGAATCAATGGAGGTTTTGATTACATCAATTTGACTAGTTTTAAGACATGATTGCACTTTTTGCAAGTTTTAAAACTCAATTGCACTTCGTAATAAGTTTTAGGACTTTTAGTGAACATATCAAAAGAACGATGCAAAAACATACACACCGTATCAAATGTCCTTTCTTTATATGAGTTGGGTCATGCTCGCAAATTGGAGATCCTAATTAGTGGTTCAGATACTGGCTATTGGATGCCATATAGGTGGAATTTGGTGTCACCTCGCAACTATTCTGCAAATTAAATCTAGGTTCCTATTAGTTAGGAATGGGGTGTTTTGTAGAGAAATGTTGAGTTTGGTGCTCTATCCAAATCTCTGTTCATCCCATTGTTGATATCTCGCGTCCTAATTTTGTGTGTTGACTTATAATCGCGTATTGCTAACAGAGATATCATCTACCAATCAATCGTTGTTTCGTTGAAATTTTGAAAAAAATTCCACATGAGTCTCCTACAATGTTGCATATGCTTATGAGGTCTTAGATGTTCAAAAATTAAATAAAGCCCAAATTTATAACCATCACGCCATTTAAGAAGGAACAAGAAGCAAGTAGGCTTCGGTTATGGAAATCATGCGGAGTAAGTTCCCAAGTGGTCCTTTATACTTGTGGTTTGTGTATACCATTTCATGCACGTAGGGTAATGCGAGTAAATGCGATACAATTTTCAATCAAATTGTGAAATCATGATGTAGTTCTTAATTAGTGCATAAAATTTGACCAAAAAAAAATTAGTGCATTTAATTATTGACAACATTAGAAGGGATAGTGACACAAATGATCCCCGAACTATAGTCCAACGTGTAATGTGGTCCTTGAATTTTTAATTTGTACGGTAAATTCCCAAACTTTAACCTAACATGTAATATGGTTCATAGACTTTTAATTTGTTCAATGTATTCCTTGAACTTTTGATACCTATTCAATGTAATCCCCGAACTATATGAAAATGTTCAATGTCATTTTTCAAGACTAAGGACAACATTGAACTTTTCCATAGAATCTAAGGACTAAATTAAACATGTACATAAAGTTCATGGATCATATTGCACATTGAGCTAAAATTCAGATATTACATTGAACAAATTAAAAGTACATAGACTATATTGGACATTTCGCTAAAGTTGATGGACCATGTGTGTATTTTCCCTCATATAACCTTATCGAAAGAATTCTTACGTGCCGCACATTTTTTGGCTTACCTGTCTTGACTTTTTCGTTGGGTGTCGACACACAAAGTTATTAGGGATTCACAATGAGCTCCCCCAAACCCCTAATTAAAACGCTAATCATTAACTAAATGAAGTAAGTCGCCCGATTTTCGGTTTAAGTGCACCAGCCACGTTATGTCGAGGTTCGACGCCGCCATTGCACAGGGCAAACGCATCCAACACACCAAACTGATCGTCATCAAATTGGTCCTCTTTCTTTCGGTCGCTGTAAAATGCTTTCCTCGCAGAACACAACGCAGCTCCGCACACCAAAAAAAAAAAAGTCGATAATTGGGAAGTTATTGCGAAAGATATGATGACAAGGATCCACCCAGGAAGATGGGAAGTGGTAGGTTGGTCCGTTACGAGGGCGAAAGTACATTCAAGTGTCCAAACTTTGTACGGCTGCACATTTGGTGCACAACAACTTTCAAAACGTTCACTTTAAGTGCCTAGTTCCGAGCAAATCGTGGCACTTCAGTGCCAAGTTTCATTGAAGCTACGTGGCTCGCCGGAAAGCCTACGTGAGGACGACGTGGCTCGCCGAGGCCAACTTAGCAATTTAAAGAGTAAACGACGTCGTTAAAGCGAATCCATCAAGCATAACCCTAAATCCCATCAAGATACAAACCCTAACCCTAAATTCTCCAATTACAAACCCTCAATCCCCAAATTCAACACCAAATTTCAAACCTAGCCTGAGTGACGGCGGCTTGCGAGTGATGGCGTACGAACGACGGCAGTGTGCGAGCGACGACGGGGTGAAGCTATGGCATGCGAGCAACGGCGGCGTGAGAGGATGCATGCGAGTAACGGCGGCGTGCGAGTGTGACCACGGCGGCGATGAGGGATTGGCGGAGAAGCGAGCAACGGCAGCAAGCGAGCGAAAGTGCGCGAGCAGGGATAGCACAAGTAAGCAACGCCGATGAGTGAGTAATTGCGGCCAACGGGGACTACGGTGAGGGAGCGACGGCGATCGAGCGACGTCGTTTTTCATTTCATACCCTTGGCATAAGCCACGTCGGACTTCCACCGTGGCAATTGCTTCTAAAAAGTTTCCACGTATAAGATAATAAAATAAATGAAAAATTCCACGTAATTCATTTGGCCGTGATTGTCACTGAAGTGCTCGAATTTTCTCACGAACTTGGCACTAAAGTGAACGTTTTGAAAGTTTTGGCACCAAGTGCACGCCGTACACAATTTTATGGCACTTGGAGGTGTACTTTTGCCCGTTACGAGTGTCTTCCGGATGTACTCATTGGCAGTTGAAAATCCCAGTTTTGTTCGATGATCTCCTTCCCTCTAATCCACCGAGTTACCATGCTTTAGCTCTCTTTTTATTTGTTCATTTCCATTTGATCTACTTTTACCTTTGATCATGCAACAATTATT
>JAGVVM010013084.1:0-15012 GCA_019149425.1 Psidium friedrichsthalianum
CCACGATCTTGTTGCCATAGGAAACTGTGACCTGGGCGTGGCCCCGGCCTAACCGACGCCACCTCCTATGGTTTTCTCACTGAGAGAGTGGCGCCCCAGTCCCTGCCGACGATCGGCTGGGACGGCGTTGGTGCCGAGGAAAGAGGCAATGCGTACCGCCGGCGAGCGAGCTCCGAAGAACCCGGAGTCGAAAAGCAGAAGCCCAATGAGGATGGTGAGAGCGGCGAACGACAACAGCAACAGCACGCAACCGCAAACACAACGTACTGTTCTTTCCGCGTCTCGGATGAACTCGGGATCGCGAGGTTGCAGTTTCTGTCGCAGTAGCAGAGCTCCCATGGCTCTCCCGCTTCTCAGCTTTAATATCTAGTTGCCGCTTCAAATTTGACGACTTCACGAGGAAGCGAGCATGAGCATATGCAGGATGCTGGGACACTCTTACTCGGTATAAAAACATCCACCGGTCGCATATAAAAAGGGAAACTCTACTTGGCGGGATTTCCCTCAGATGAAACCATCAAATCGTCTAACAAAAAGAAGCCGTTTGATGTGAGATCTAGTTTCCTATTTTATCTAAAGAAGCAAATTTAAGCGATAATATGCAAGGAATAATAAATTTTTAAGATAGTTTTTTCTTTTTTTTCGAAGATAGTTGATATTGACCTCCGGGAACAGTGAATATTGCTTCATAGGATATTTTAGTCGATTAACACATACTTGTCGAGAAAGGTTCACTAGTCTCTGCTTCTTTTGATTGAAATAAAGGTAAGTAGGGAGGTACTGCTTGACATCGAATTTTAATTGGTATCTATTAATGTATATAATCTGGAGATACAGTGCTTAATTTTTATTCTCTAATCTCATGTGGATGGAGTTCGTATTAAAGGCAACTTGACTGATGAAAAGATGAACAGTTCAATTGAAGCTGGTATTGGCGAAAGAGTCACGACCCAGAGAACATGGAACCGATGAACCTAGAAGAAAGAATTGAGGGTTGGAATGAGCATATGAAAAAAAAATTCTTAGAATTCCTTGGGGATCCTTGATTGGGGTTGAGCTAATTATAGTGCAAAGTTGCATATCTTTGGTTAATAAGATTCAAAAGTTTTTATCGATCCTAGAGGGTGCAATCCATAATAGGCACATAAAAATTATTGTACGCCAGATAACATCAAGGTGTTGGTTTCAGAGGGTGGAATGTCTAATTTTTTTTTTTTACCTGGATAACTAATTAGATTGTTGTGAGCGGCGCGAACCGGGTTAAAAATCATGTTACGAAGTACATAAAAATGGAAGTGGCAAGAACGAATTTGGAAATGCCGATCATCGCCGGTAAGTTTTGTTATGATGGGGTTTGCTTGCAAATGAGACACCAAGCTCTATTGTCTGGTTGTTTAAGGCTTGGCTTGATTGCAGGTCGGGTCGGGTACAATCTGTTAGAGTAATTAAATATTAAACCACGCCTTCATCCAACAGCTTAAGCTTTTGGAACAGTTGGCAATGGTCCCACAAAATCTCACATGGTATCAGAGCAGGAGGTCCTGAGTTCAAATCCTTCCAGGCTCCTATTTGCCTCCCCAATGATATATTTCCACGCTTAGTACTAGGCAAAAAGACCAGACTAAGCGTGAGGGGGAGGGGGAGTGTTAGAGTAATTAAATATTAAACCACGCCTTCATCCAACAGCTTAAGCTTTTGGAACAGTTGGCAGTGGTCCCACAAAATCTCACACAATCCTCAAACTATTATTATGAGAAGCGACTCTCCTCTGTGTATATACCCATGGCATCTTAAGAGGCTTCAACTTGAAGTTGAGACGATCACGTAGTGCTTTAAAGTAAAAGTTCGACCATAGGTAGTGTGCTACATAGGTTTGAACATCTTTTTTTTTTTTTTTCAATTCAATGATGAAGATTTCTAACACTAATCTAATGTCTTGTGTGCTACATAGGTTTTCTACGTAAGTATGATTTATAGTACCCTGTGCGTCTTTATTTATCTGTTCATCTATCTAAAGGGTAGCTCATTTTTGGAAATTGCATAGGAAAAAGGTTCAGGCAATCTAAGGGTAGGTGGTTCACCCTCGACGCCCCGAAGCTTGTTTTCATGTGCATCAGCTCCTCATGGGAGTATTTCGGCCGGGTCGGTTTAATGGACGAAATCGGAGTTATCAAGGAATAGGATTTCAATTTCCATTATTTTTATATTTGGAGAAAAATTGGAATATGAATTTCAACTCCAATGAAATAGATAACCTAAAAAATGTGAAATCATATTAAGGCCTGTTTAGTAACTTTTCTATTTTTGAGAAAAATTTCCAATTAGAAATATTTTTTTTCTGATTCTATTCTCAGGAATA
Organism: Psidium friedrichsthalianum; assembly: GCA_019149425.1. NCBI lineage: Eukaryota > Viridiplantae > Streptophyta > Magnoliopsida > Myrtales > Myrtaceae > Psidium > Psidium friedrichsthalianum. The sequence continues at coordinate 2,360 of JAGVVM010013084.1, forward strand.
GTTTCTGAACAGAAGAAAGCGTTTGGTAATTAGATAAAATTTCTATTCCCAAAAAAGAAAAAAGAGCATAAATTTGTTTGGCACGATTTACAACGACCGACAGCAGCTGGGACCGGTGACCAGCGCTGCGCTCTTTCTAAAATGACATTGTTTCTACTTTTGTTCCCTAGAACAAAGAAGATACCTTTTTTTTTTTTTTGCTTCTTTTTTGTTCTTGTGAACAAAAAATCAATTTGCATTTCCAAACTGAATTGTGTTTTTTTTATTTGTTTTGTTTCTGGGAATGAAATAATAGGAATAAAAAAAATCTGAAACGTTACTAAATAGGCTCTTACCTGACTATAGTTAGGTGGGACTCTAATTAGGTGGGCAAGTGTTGGAAAACTCCCTTTATCGGCTCAAACCCAATTCTTGACCTGCATTTTCTAGTCTCCATGGGCTCTTCTAAGTTATAATAACTAATTATCATGCTCATCCCTTCGGGGTCTAAGAAACTACCAATATTCAGATAGGAAAGCGAGCGTATTGCGGGGTAAGTACACTGCAAGTGCCATAACTTTTTGTACGACGCTCACTTGAGTGTCATAACTTCTTTTTCGTTCACTCGAGTGTCATAACTTTTAAAAATCGTTCACTTCGAGTGCCACTTTAGCTTTTCCGGCTACCATGTCAGCTTTTTTTCGGGGTCCACGTCAGTTTTGTTTGACTTCCACATCAGCTTTCTCGGTGCCCACGTAAGCGATGGCACTCTAGTGATCGATTTTTAAAAGTTATGGCACTCAGGTGAACAAAAAAAAAGTTATGACATTCAAGTGAATATCGTACAAAAGTTATGACACTTGCAGTGTACTTATCCCACGTGTTGCTGTTCCACCCCGCAAGTTCATACTCCCTCCGTTTCTGCACACCAAATCCAATCAAAACCACGATGTCCATTCGCTCAGTTTCTTTCCCAATTAAGCTCAACACCAGAGACCTCACCCCATCAAACCCCTGTGACAAAAACTCAGGTAATCGTTGCAACTTGTTGCTCATGGAGTGGCCCAAGACTATGCGGACCTGATCATTCAAGACCATCTCGAGCTTGAACTCAATTGTCCTGCGTGATTTTAAACCCTGCTAAGGCCGCACGTAAGAGACAAGGACAACAAAAGCCCTATAAATGCGTACGAAAATATGTAATAACAAGATAAGCATAAATTCTTTCTTACGTAAACAAATCATTTCTTACATAATTGCTCAGTACGTATTTGGTTCGGCTTGCAATTCGGTTCGATTCATCCATTCACCATAGAAATTTGGTTCAGTTCGGTTATTTAAAAAAAAAAAATCGTGCCATTGACACCCCTAATAAAAACCTACTTGCACTTGTGCGGCGAGCCACTCAAGAGCAAACCCACTTGACTTTGGTTTTGTCTCGAGAACCCCACTTTTAGACCACGGCAATCAAAATTATCCAACCCGACCAAGAACGCCGTCCGTCACGGTGATTAAGCAACCTCACTTCTGTTAGAGTTAGCGAATACTTCGGGACCCTTGTTTCTCATATCAGACATGCCCACGTGAGTTTAAGGAAACAGAAGTATGAACCAACGACATGCGATCCCTACGCACAAAATGCGTGGGTTCGGGGGCAGCACCCCTGACACGGAGGTCCTGCTGGCCGGTCAACGGGCGGGGATTCCGCTTGTCGGTGAGCTGACGGCTGACCCGCTCACCGGTGAGTAGGCGAGGACGTAGGGGCCGTGCCCCCCAAGATAATATCAATTTTAGGCTTTTATTTAAGTTGGTCCATTAGTTGTGGGGCCCGTTTTGAGTCTATATATATTATTTTTTCATTCATTATAACTTTGCGACAGAAAACCTAATAATACAGACTGCAGGACATAGCCCTTTTCTGAGTGAACCTGGGTAAATCGCGTTGTTCGTTTTTCTTATCTTTGTCATTCTTCCGATTCGATTAGATAAATCTCATCAACTTCCAACCCCATCACTCCGTCATCTCCCCCGTCCCTCCCACGGCCTGAGCCGCCCATTCCCCGACGTTGCGGGAGAATGCCGCCACACTTGTCTCCAGAGTCCCGTTCCCTTTCAGCACCGTCGGCGAGGTAGCTTGGAAGATCTCGAGGTTGTAAAGAAGAAGCCCAATGATGAACGCGGCTGCGAACAACAAGAGCAGTACGCAAGCAACAACACGACCTATTGTTATTGCTGTTGTTGCTGCGGCTCGGTCGGCTTCGAGATGACCCCTTTGCAGTTGCTGCACAGTTGCAGAAGTTCCACAGTTTTCGTTTCTCAGCTTCTTCAGTGATATCTAGCTACCGCTTCTAATTTGATGACTTCCTCAAGGAAGCAACATATCAAATCGTACAAGAAAAAGAAGCCGTGAGATGAGTGATTTAGTTTCCTATTTCATTTGAAGAAACAATTCTAAGTGATAATATGAGAACAATAAATAATTTTCAAAGGATTCGACCGCAACTTTTGATACGGTGGATATCTATTTTCGGCTTGTAATTGATTAGCATATATTTGTGGAGAAAGGTTCACTAATCTCCGCTTCTTTTGATTCAACCAAAGAAGTAAGGGGCATTTCTTGATGTCAAATTTAATTTGTATCTATCAAAATACATAATATTTATAGACATACAATGCTCAGTTTTTATTTTCTATCCTTGCATGGATGGAGTTCATATTAAAGGAAAATTGACTGAGGGAAATAATGTTAGCGACGAAGGAAAGATAGACAACTCAACTGAAGATGGTAGTCACAAAAGAGTCACGACCTCAAAGAACATGGAACTTGCGTCACCTTTTGCATGGGTATGGAGTTTAGATCTTATGAAAAAGGGCGGTTTAGTAATAGTTATGCTTAATCATGCACGTGACAACTCCTCAAAGTGCTACATTCCTTAATCAAACAAAGACTATTGATTCCGGAACAAAAAGAAGATTAGAGCTGTACTTATGATGCAAGGATTTGAACATACAAATCGTTTCAAGCGTAGGTTGTTGAAGTAGGAGGGCGGCAGAAATTGTACTTTGAAATGTTAGATACCATGTTACAAAGTACAAAAAGGTTGAAACTGCAAGAAGATTGGTAGGCACTTTTCATTATCTTTCGATCATGCAGTTGAGAAATTTTCAATTTTTATCTTGTGCTTGATTTGGATGGTGAACAAAGATGGGGTAATGATTCCTGGCGGACGCACAATCAAGAGATTTTTGTACAAATACTTGGGGGATGTAGTCACATGTAGTACCACTAATTTGACAAATAAATATTTCATGACTTTTTTCCATTTGTCAGTGTCAATCTTTATGGTCAGTCACTCCTGTTAGGATGTTTAGAGTCGGATGAACTTTAACGGTATAAAGAGCACCAAGGTGATCAGGATAATAATAACTTCAAAGTTGTTAAACTTCGAGATTTTGAATTGTAGCATGAGAACTTAAGTTCACCGCATTTTGCAACCAAAACAATCGAAAAGGGATCTCGTTCCAAGGAACGAAATCGCATGGAATGGGAATCCAATTGGGGATTCAATGTCATGGAACCAAACGAGGCTGCAGTGTTTCGTCTTATATAGCGCACCTGGGAAAATGATTTCCTCCTTCCATGAAACGAAAAGGACATCATCTTCCTCTCACTTTCATGGCAACAACACACTTTTAAGTGCACGAATCCGACCATAGGCGATCAGGCGCGCGAAACTCGAGTTTGCGTCCTCGTCATAGCTCTTTACATGGTATTCAAGCCTCGAAACAGTTCTGAAGTCCGCACGATTCTCTGTCTTTCCATGTCGAAGGCGTGTGCCGGCTCTTGAGAGCAAAAACATGCCCAAAAATGCATTTTCGACGAGAAATTGAGTTCGCCCGGAAAAAAGAAAAAAAGAGAAAATCGAAATATTAGGTAGAAAAAAAGTGTTGGGAAAAGTAAATGCCAACCGAAATTATGTGCTCAAACTAAAACCAGGCTTCTGACCCAAAAAAAAAAAATAAAACCAGGCTTCGAAGCCCGAAATCAGGCCCAAGAGGCCCGGAGCGCAATTCCGGGTCAATACGGGCTTTCGGGCCTCCCAGCCGGCAGGAAGCTGACCAAACGACGGCGATTCGAGGCTTGGAGGCCACCGTTTTTTTTTTTTTTTTTGGTTTTTTGGGTCAGAAGGAAGCCACCGTTTCGAGCACGATCCATGGCGCAAAAAGCATACAGGTGGGCGAGCATCCAGAACTTTCATCTCCGAACGAGCTAGAACGTCCTCACCCTCTCTTCTTCTTCTTCTTCTTCATCATAAACCCAAAGCCCCTCGCTTCTCCACGACCTCCATCTCGCGCGGCGCCTTCCCTCACCGGCTTGGCTCTCTCGTGTCGTCGTCAGCTGCTTTCGTTCTGGTTTAGCTCTCCGGTTGGTCGGGCGGAACCCGATCATGGCCTCCGCGGCGCTCCTCCGCGCGGTTCGACGCCGCGACGTCGCCTCCGTTTCCGTATCCGCCGCTGGCAAATCGGTGCGCCTCTCGAGTTTCGTTCCTGCTGGCCTTTCCGTTTCGCGTGCTCTGTTTTTCTTGGATTTTTGCTGATTGAGCTTCCCGTTAGCTGGATGGGACTCGATCACGTCAAATTCCGTGTGCTGAGAGTTTGAATTTTATCGAAATTGTGGTTTTTAGGCGGTGTTTATGATGGACCAGTTGTCATTTCCGGGTAGAGTGGAAATTTTCTTTGAATCTTGTCTTTTCTGTTTCGTTGATGAGTATTTGGTGGGTTTCGAGGTGATTGCCTCTAAAGCTTGTTGACCTTACTTGGCATTTCCTTGGGTTGGGATTTGAAAATTGTGATAGAACAGAAGTGATGGATTTCAGGGAACCGGTTTAGGTGGTTTCTTATGGTTGATGTGCAAAAGCTCACTTCCATATTCCATGGTCGGTTGAAACTAAATAGATTTTTCTTACGCCATTGCAAATCTAGGTGTGTAGCTTAGGAAGTTTTGATGAGTTAAGGATAAATTTAGGCAAATAGAATCGTTTAATTACACTCTGTTCCTTTCTTCCCCGTGGTTCATTAATCTCATTGAACATTTCTGCTTACGTTAATCTTGTCTCGACTTTTGCTAAAAATTCGGTTTTGATGTCTGATTTTTTTTTTATTATAAAATAATAAAAAAAAAATCAGACATCAAAACCGAATTTTTTAGCAAAAGTCGAGACAAGATTAACGTAGCAGAAATGTTCAATGAGATTAATGAACCACGGGAAGAAAGGAACAGAGTGTAATTAAACGATTCTATTTGCCTAAATTTATCCTTAACTCATCAAAACTTCCTAAGCTACCACCACCTAGATTTGCAATGGCGTAAGAAAAATCTATTTAGTTTCAACCGACCATGGAATATGGAAGTGAGCTTTTGCACATCAACCATAAGAAACCACCTAAACCGGTTCCCTGAAATCCATCACTTCTGTTCTATCACAATTTTCAAATCCCAACCCAAGGAAATGCCAAGTAAGGTCAACAAGCTTTAGAGGCAATCACCTCGAAACCCACCAAATACTCATCAACGAAACAGAAAAGACAAGATTCAAAGAAAATTTCCACTCTACCCCGGAAATGACAACTGGTCCATCATAAACACCGCCTAAAAACCACAATTTCGATAAAATTCAAACTCTCAGCACACGGAATTTGACGTGATCGAGTCCCATCCAGCTAACGGGAAGCTCAATCAGCAAAATCCAAGAAAAACAGAGCACGCGAAACGGAAAGGCCAGCAGGAACGAAACTCGAGAGGCGCACCGATTTGCCAGCGGCGGATACGGAAACGGAGGCGACGTCGCGGCGTCGAACCGCGCGGAGGAGCGCCGCGGAGGCCATGATCGGGTTCCGCCCGACCAACCGGAGAGCTAAACCAGAACGAAAGCAGCTGACGACGACACGAGAGAGCCAAGCCGGTGAGGGAAGGCGCCGCGCGAGATGGAGGTCGTGGAGAAGCGAGGGGCTTTGGGTTTATGATGAAGAAAAAGAAGAAGAAGAAGAGAGGGTGAGGACGTTCTAGCTCGTTCGGAGATGAAAGTTCTGGATGCTCGCCCACCTGTATGCTTTTTGCGCCATGGATCGTGCTCGAAACGGTGGCTTCCTTCTGACCCAAAAACCAAAAAAAAAAGAAAAAACGGTGGCCTCCAAGCCTCGAATCGCCGTCGTTTTGGTCAGCTTCCTGCCGGCTGGGAGGCCCCGAAAGCCCGTATTGACCCGGAATTGCGCTTCCGGGCCTCTTGGGCCTGATTTCGGGCTTCGAAGCCTGGTTTTATTTTTTTTTTTGGGTCAGAAGCCTGGTTTTAGTTTGAGCACATAATTTCGGTTGGCATTTACTTTTCCCAACACTTTTTTTCTACTAATATTTCGATTTTCTCTTTTTTCTTTTTTCCGGGCGAACTCAATTTTCTCGTCGAAAATGCATTTTTGGGCATGTTTTTGCTCTCAAGAGCCGGCACACGCCTTCGACATGGAAAGACAGAGAATCGTGCGGACTTCAGAACTGTTTCGAGGCTTGAATACCATGTAAAGAGCTATGACGAGGACGCAAACTCGAGTTTCGCGCGCCTGATCGCCTATGGTCGGATTCGTGCACTTAAAAGTGTGTTTGTTGCCATGAAAGTGAGAGGAAGATGATGTCCTTTTCGTTTCATGGAAGGAGGAAATCATTTTCCCAGGTGCGCTATATAAGACGAAACACTGCAGCCTCGTTTGGTTCCATGACATTGAATCCCCAATTGGATTCCCATTCCATGCGATTTCGTTCCTTGGAACGAGATCCCTTTTCGATTGTTTTGGTTGCAAAATGCGGTGAACTTAAGTTCTCATGCTACAATTCAAATCTCGAAGTTTAACAACTTTGAAGTTATTATTATCCTGATCACCTTGGTGCTCTTTATACCGTTAAAGTTCATCCGACTCTAAACATCCTAACAGGAGTGACTGACCATAAAGATTGACACTGACAAATGGAAAAAAGTCATGAAATATTTATTTGTCAAATTAGTGGTACTACATGTGACTACATCCCCCAAGTATTTGTACAAAAATCTCTTGATTGTGCGTCCGCCCAGGAATCATTACCCCATCTTTGTTCACCATCCAAATCAAGCACAAGATAAAAATTGAAAATTTCTCAACTGCATGATCGAAAGATAATTGAAAAGTGCCTACCAATCTTCTTGCAGTTTCAACCTTTTTGTACTTTGTAACATGGTATCTAACATTTTCAAAGTACAATTTCTGCCGCCCTCCTACTTCAACAACCTACGCTTGAAACGATTTGTATGTTCAAATCCTTGCATCATAAGTACAGCTCTAATCTTCTTTTTGTTCCGGAATCAATAGTCTTTGTTTGATTTAAGGAATGTAGCACTTTGAGGAGTTGTCACGTGCATGATTAAGCATAACTATTACTAAACCGCCCTTTTTCATAAGATCTAAACTCCATACCCATGCAAAAGGTGACGCAAGTTCCATGTTCTTTGAGGTCGTGACTCTTTTGTGACTACCATCTTCAGTTGAGTTGTCTATCTTTCCTTCGTCGCTAACATTATTTCCCTCAGTCAATTTTCCTTTAATATGAACTCCATCCATGCAAGGATAGAAAATAAAAACTGAGCATTGTATGTCTATAAATATTATGTATTTTGATAGATACAAATTAAATTTGACATCAAGAAATGCCCCTTACTTCTTTGGTTGCAATCAAAAGAAGCGGAGATTAGTGAACCTTTCTCCACAAATATATGCTAATCAATTACAAGCCGAAAATAGATATCCACCGTATCAAAAGTTGCGGTCGAATCCTTTGAAAATTATTTATTGTTCTCATATTATCACTTAGAATTGTTTCTTCAAATGAAATAGGAAACTAAATCACTCATCTCACGGCTTCTTTTTCTTGTACGATTTGATATGTTTGCTTCCTTGAGGAAGTCATCAAATTAGAAGCGGTAGCTAGATATCACTGAAGAAGCTGAGAAACGAAAACTGTGGAACTTCTGCAACTGTGGCAGCAACTGCAAAGGGGTCATCTCGAAGCCGACCGAGCCGCAGCAACAACAGCAATAACAATAGGTCGTGTTGTTGCTTGCGTACTGCTCTTGTTGTTCGCAGCCGCGTTCATCATTGGGCTTCTTCTTTACAACCTCGAGATCTTCCAAGCTACCTCGCCGACGGTGCTGAAAGGGAACGGGACTCTGGAGACAAGTGTGGCGGCATTCTCCCGCAACGTCGGGGAATGGGCGGCTCAGGCCGTGGGAGGGACGGGGGAGATGACGGAGTGATGGGGTTGGAAGTTGATGAGATTTATCTAATCGAATCGGAAGAATGACAAAGATAAGAAAAACGAACAACGCGATTTACCCAGGTTCACTCAGAAAAGGGCTATGTCCTGCAGTCTGTATTATTAGGTTTTCTGTCGCAAAGTTATAATGAATGAAAAAATAATATATATAGACTCAAAACGGGCCCCACAACTAATGGACCAACTTAAATAAAAGCCTAAAATTGATATTATCTTGGGGGCACGGCCCCTACGTCCTCGCCTACTCACCGGTGAGCGGTCAGCCGTCAGCTCACCGACAAGCGGAATCCCCGCCCGTTGACCGGCCAGCAGGACCTCCGTGTCAGGGGTGCTGCCCCCGAACCCACGCATTTTGTGCGTAGGGATCGCATGTCGTTGGTTCATACTTCTGTTTCCTTAAACTCACGTGGGCATGTCTGATATGAGAAACAAGGGTCCCCGAAGTATTCGCTAACTCTAACAGAAGTGAGGTTGCTTAATCACCGTGACGGACGGCGTTCTTGGTCGGGTTGGGATAATTTTGATTGCCGTGGTCTAAAAGTGGGGTTCTCGAGACAAAACCAAAGTCAAGTGGGTTTGCTCTTGAGTGGCTCGCCGCACAAGTGCAAGTAGGTTTTTATTAGGGGTGTCAATGGCACGATTTTTTTTTTTTAAATAACCGAACTGAACCAAATTTCTATGGTGAATGGATGAATCGAACCGAATTGCAAGCCGAACCAAATACGTACTGAGCAATTATGTAAGAAATGATTTGTTTACGTAAGAAAGAATTTATGCTTATCTTGTTATTACATATTTTCGTACGCATTTATAGGGCTTTTGTTGTCCTTGTCTCTTACGTGCGGCCTTAGCAGGGTTTAAAATCACGCAGGACAATTGAGTTCAAGCTCGAGATGGTCTTGAATGATCAGGTCCGCATAGTCTTGGGCCACTCCATGAGCAACAAGTTTGCAACGATTACCTGAGTTTTTGTCACAGGGGTTTGATGGGGTGAGGTCTCTGGTGTTGAGCTTAATTGGGAAAGAAACTGAGCGAATGGACATCGTGGTTTTGATTGGATTTGGTGTGCAGAAACGGAGGGAGTATGAACTTGCGGGGTGGAACAGCAACACGTGGGATAAGTACACTGCAAGTGTCATAACTTTTGTACGATATTCACTTGAATGTCATAACTTTTTTTTTTGTTCACCTGAGTGCCATAACTTTTAAAAATCGATCACTAGAGTGCCATCGCTTACGTGGGCACCGAGAAAGCTGATGTGGAAGTCAAACAAACTGACGTGGACCCCGAAAAAAGCTGACATGGTAGCCGGAAAAGCTAAAGTGGCACTCGAGTGAACGATTTTTAAAAGTTATGACACTCGAGTGAACGAAAAAGAAGTTATGACACTCAAGTGAGCGTCGTACAAAAGTTATGGCACTTGCAGTGTACTTACCCCGCAATACGCTCGCTTCCTATCTTGAATATTGGTAGTTTTCTTTAGACCCCGAAGGGATGAGCATGATAATTAGTTATTATAACTTAGAAGAGCCCATGGAGACTAGAAAATGCAGGTCAAGAATTGGGTTTGAGCCGATAAAGGGAGTTTTCCAACACTTGCCCACCTAATTAGAGTCCCACCTAACTATAGTCAGGTAAGAGCCTATTTAGTAACGTTTCAGATTTTTTTATTCCTATTATTTCATTCCCAGAAACAAAACAAATAAAAAAAACACAATTCAGTTTGGAAATGCAAATTGATTTTTTGTTCACAAGAACAAAAAAAGAAGCAAAAAAAAAAAAAAGGTATCTTCTTTGTTCTAGGGAACAAAAGTAGAAACAATGTCATTTTAGAAAGAGCGCAGCGCTGGTCACCGGTCCCCAGCTGCTGTCGGTCGTTGTAAATCGTGCCAAACAAATTTATGCTCTTTTTTCTTTTTGGGAATAGAAATTTTATCTAATTACCAAACGCTTTCTTCTGTTCAGAAACTATTCCTGAGAATAGAATCAGAAAAAAAATATTTCTAATTGGAAATTTTTCTCAAAAATAGAAAAGTTACTAAACAGGCCTTAATATGATTTCACATTTTTTAGGTTATCTATTTCATTGGAGTTGAAATTCATATTCCAATTTTTCTCCAAATATAAAAATAATGGAAATTGAAATCCTATTCCTTGATAACTCCGATTTCGTCCATTAAACCGACCCGGCCGAATACTCCCATGAGGAGCTGATGCACATGAAAACAAGCTTCGGGGCGTCGAGGGTGAACCACCTACCCTTAGATTGCCTGAACCTTTTTCCTATGCAATTTCCAAAAATGAGCTACCCTTTAGATAGATGAACAGATAAATAAAGACGCACAGGGTACTATAAAATCATACTTACGTAGAAACCTATGTAGCACACAAGACATTAGATTAGTGTTAGAAATCTTCATCATTGAATTGAAAAAAAAAAAAAGATGTTCAAACCTATGTAGCACACTACCTATGGTCGAACTTTTACTTTAAAGCACTACGTGATCGTCTCAACTTCAGTTGAAGCCTTCTTAAGATGCCATGGGTATATACACAGAGGAGAGTCGCTTCTCATAATAATAGTTTGAGGATTGTGTGAGATTTTGTGGGACCACTGCCAACTGTTCCAAAGCTTAAGCTGTTGGATGAAGGCGTGGTTTAATATTTAATTACTCTAACACTCCCCCTCCCCCTCACGCTTAGTCTGGTCTTTTTGCCTAGTACTAAGCGTGGAAATATATCATTGGGGAGGCAAATAGGAGCCTGGAAGGATTTGAACTCAGGACCTCCTGCTCTGATACCATGTGAGATTTTGTGGGACCATTGCCAACTGTTCCAAAAGCTTAAGCTGTTGGATGAAGGCGTGGTTTAATATTTAATTACTCTAACAGATTGTACCCGACCCGACCTGCAATCAAGCCAAGCCTTAAACAACCAGACAATAGAGCTTGGTGTCTCATTTGCAAGCAAACCCCATCATAACAAAACTTACCGGCGATGATCGGCATTTCCAAATTCGTTCTTGCACTTCCATTTTTATGTACTTCGTAACATGATTTTTAACCCGGTTCGCGCCGCTCACAACAATCTAATTAGTTATCCAGGTAAAAAAAAAATTAGACATTCCACCCTCTGAAACCAACACCTTTGATGTTATCTGGCGTACAATAATTTTTATGTGCCTATTATGGATTTGCACCCTCTAGGATCGATAAAACTTTTGAATCTTATTAACCAAAGATATGCAACTTTGCACTATAATTAGCTCAACCCCAATCAAGGATCCCCAAGGAATTCTAAGAATTTTTTTTTCATATGCTCATTCCAACCCTCAATTCTTTCTTCTAGGTTCATCGGTTCCATGTTCTCTGGGTCGTGACTCTTTCGCCAATACCAGCTTCAATTGAACTGTTCATCTTTTCATCAGTCAAGTTGCCTTTAATACGAACTCCATCCACATGAGATTAGAGAATAAAAATTAAGCACTGTATCTCCAGATTATATACATTAATAGATACCAATTAAAATTCGATGTCAAGCAGTACCTCCCTACTTACCTTTATTTCAATCAAAAGAAGCAGAGACTAGTGAACCTTTCTCGACAAGTATGTGTTAATCGACTAAAATATCCTATGAAGCAATATTCACTGTTCCCGGAGGTCAATATCAACTATCTTCGAAAAAAAGAAAAAACTATCTTAAAAATTTATTTATTCCTTGCATATTATCGCTTAAATTTGCTTCTTTAGATAAAATAGGAAACTAGATCTCACATCAAACGGCTTCTTTTTGTTAGACGATTTGATGGTTTCATCTGAGGGAAATCCCGCCAGTAGAGTTTCCCTTTTTATATGCGACCGGTGGATGTTTTTATACCGAGTAAGAGTGTCCAGCATCCTGCATATGCTCATGCTCGCTTCCTCGTGAAGTCGTCAAATTTGAAGCGGCAACTAGATATTAAAGCTGAGAAGCGGGAGAGCCATGGAGCTCTGCTACTGCGACAGAAACTGCAACCTCGCGATCCCGAGTTCATCCGAGACGCGGAAAGAACAGTACGTTGTGTTTGCGGTTGCGTGCTGTTGCTGTTGTCGTTCGCCGCTCTCACCATCCTCATTGGGCTTCTGCTTTTCGACTCCGGGTTCTTCGGAGCTCGCTCGCCGGCGGTACGCATTGCCTCTCTTTCCTCGGCACCAACGCCGTCCCAGCCGATCGTCGGCAGGGACTGGGGCGCCACTCTCTCAGTGAGAAACCATAGGAGGTGGCGTCGGTTAGGCCGGGGCCACGCCCAGGTCACAGTTTCCTATGGCAACAAGATCGTGG
>JAGVVM010013086.1:0-10767 GCA_019149425.1 Psidium friedrichsthalianum
TGAATAATGGGGACAATTCCAAAAAACAACAACATATGATATTAAGATGGAATGGATAAAAAAATATGGAGGTAGGTTAAGAATGCTAATTGAAATAGGACATGGCTGTAAAAAAAATAATTATGGAAAATTAATGTGGAGATGAAAAAAAAAAAAAAAAATTTGGGTGATGCAAGTAACCGAAAGGTACAAGGTGATAATGAAAAAATGGGGTGATGATTAAATAATGATAGAACGGGACAATAACCAAGATAAAATGGCAATAAGCACTAAAATAAATGGAAAGGAGGGGGACATCCAAAAAAAATTGTCTTTTCATGCTACCCCATGTTCTTATGTATGGTTCAGAAGGCTACGCTTCCGCAGTTTTAGATTATCGTCGTTTGCGCTAGCGTCACTTGGTCCGCGATGACATCCTGGGCCGTCGCTACTCGTAGGCCTAGGTGAGCACGCAGGGATTTATTGATGTGTATGAACAGGGGTGTCGCGGGCTCGCTCGGGGCTCGGGGCGTGACACAACGTGGCTCAAGGATAGTAGCTCTAAGTATGTAACATGCAGACAGGTTGATGAAAAAGGCACAAGTTCAACCCAGGTGAAGACGAATAGAGTTTCCTATCCCGAAGGTCTACGAGTCATGGCTATTAACAGCAACCTAGTTTTCCTTCAGGTCCTCATCCCATATTAAATAAGTGTTAGCATGAGGTTACAGCTCAATCAAAATTGAGGAAAGCCTTAGATATGCTAACTGTAAGGCAAGTACAAGTTTGATATCGTCATGCACTACCGTAGGTAGGGCTTGACATAGACGTTTTCAGCCTCTTGGAGGTTGTTAATTTTAAGTTAAGCATACCAGTCATCATAGTGTCAGCAAGTTGACTATCAGCAGATCATACTGAAAGCTGTATTGCATGGGGCTCAAACTACGTCCTTATGAAAACAGTTAGGATTCAAGTGCTCCAAAATATTTGGCAGCATATTGTAAGGAAAAAGTTATTTGAACAAGAAAACAATCGCCTGCTGATGACGATGCTTTGGTTGGCATGAAATGAAGGCTCGGTTGGACTGCTGAGCTTCATTCCAATCGTCGATGTAGTTCGGCTACTAGGAATCAATACAGCACGTCCGAAATAGAGACTGGAGATCATGAAGGCAGAGGAACTCACTAACCAAAAAGTTGCGAGTCATATGCAAGAAGTATAGATAAAAGCTAGGAATGCGCAACACAGCTCGAAATCGAGGAGGCCAAAATGGAGTTGATTTTAGCCTGAACACTAGGCATTGATGTTGCCATATTGTGAACTAGGCATTACCGTTGCCATATTGCCCATAGGATAGGAGGGCCTGGTCGCCCCCACCAACATCAACCAAGTTAGCAACTACACCACCAATCTCTGGGGCATTAACCTAAGTCTTCTTTCTAGCTGTCTCAATACTCTTCAAGAATACAGATCGCATGTACAGCGGCCACAGATTCCTTGGCTTGAGCAACAATCTTCAGCTAAGGCTTTTCTTATGATCAATCAAATCACCATGCCTAATCTTCAAAGATTAAGTTTCTCGACCGCACAATCTGAATATATGCAATCAGAGAATCAGATGGGAAGTCACTCTGAGTACTTCTATCTCGCTAGTCCTCGAATGAGAAGTGGTTTCAGCAGCGGGCCAATTGATCATTCTCAGGCATTCCCGGCCAATGGCGAAAGTTTCAGCTCTAAGAATCAGATTGCTTACAGCAAAAATAGAGCGAGAAATTTGTAACTAGTACATGTATTAGAAGACAAAACAATACCCGATGCAGACATTAATTATCCAAAGATTCGGGAGAAGAAGCGGCATGTATCACCACGAATCAAGTGGCATTGACAAACGAGCTTATTGTCTTGATCAAAGAGTTCAATGTTAATGAGCTCTAAGGCTTGTAAGTTCATACGGAGTCTGTACTTCGAAGCCAGTGATCACGGGTCCTTAAACATCGCCAATACATACTTGATCCGACGCAAACTAGCCGATTATTGAAGAACCCTCGAAGGAGGCAAGAACCAACACTAATCGTGAGCATGGTCATACCCGAATGTATGATTCCTTGTTGAACAAAACTCAAGGCAAATCAATTATATGACAATGTCACTGAATGCCGAAGGGGGTGTTGAAAAAGCCTCAGTAGGGAAATACGCAATAAAAACCCGACGCCTCGAAGATGTGTAACTCTGTATTGTTCCAATCTACCCTTAATTATTCCAAATTCTAAATTGAATTTGTTCCATTCTCGATAAGAGATTGTAAACTACCTCGAGAGTATCGTGAGGCGAAGTTACCCAATGTAATACGACGAGACTACGTTGTCCGAAGCTAATCCCTAAATTAAAAGGAAACTCCCATGGACGCCTATAGTCTTATGGGCTTGATGGCATGGAAAATGACAATGGTCCAAATCAACCCGAGTTTCACTCTCGAGGTTGGAAAACGATGTAAATGTTGTAAATAAATAAGAAAAAAACTTTTTTGCAGAGAAGAAGAAGGATACCAGGTCGAACGAGGCAGAGTCTGTACTTTATCACAACCTTGGCCTGGATGGTCCAATATCCGTTAAAAATTGAGGGTATTTAACTTAGATGGTTGCAAAATCTTGCGCAATTCTCAAACCTCAAGCACTATGAAATGGTGAAGTGATAAAAGAAAAGTGCAAAACACTCAAAATGAAGTATAACCTGGTATCAATTCCAATCTATCCTTTTGATCTCGTGGCTAACATGTCTCCTTTCCTTTTTAACAGGAGTGGTCCAAAAGAGAGGGAGAATATCAAGCTTTCAAACTTGCAAGATCTCTCCACGAATACTGCTATAATCCACAGCCCCCATTTCTCACAGATTTCCTTCAACATCGACGTAGTCCAATATGCCATTTAAAATTGCCGCGTTTCATGCTTTTGAAAAATGCTCACATATTGTGTGAATTATGCAAGATTATTTTGCATGTTTTACCAACTCCAAAAGGAGAGTATAGGTAATGCATGATACATCGAATATAAAGAGCGGGGCATGACAAGATGAAGAAAGGCAAATCTTTCCCAACACGTTGCAAATTCATTTTCCCCCAGGCAAGTTGAGTAGTAATATCCCGCATTCCTCAAAGTAAAATATTTTCTCGCAAAAAAGTACGATAGCCGAGGTGAAGGAGGCATTCATTTCTCCATCCCAAATACTGCAGGTTATCCATTGTTAGCTCCTTTTTAAGTGACGATTTCATCTCATTACCCCACATCAAGACTACCCTACACAAGGTCAGATGAGGGAAATCGAAGCATACATCATAAGGTAAGTGGTTAGAAATTTTCTTGCTCGGACTAATTTTAATTTCGAGTGTTCCTTTACATTTAAAATCAAGCTTTAACTCAAATGACTTGGGATGACGAAGAGCATTCATTCCTCTATCCTATACACTCTTATCATTTGCATGGCCCACTTGAGCTTAATGATTCATTTTATAAACCTATTGATGATCATTGCCTACTCCAGATGAACATGGCGCCATCCGCAAGCAGATAACTAAAAAGAATAGAGTCCACAGAAAATCCCAAATAAAATTCATTGAATGGGCTAGATTCACATGTCTGTGTAATACATCTTGTTGTAAAAAAGGGGGGGGGGGATTGCCTATAAAAGCAAGGCCGATGTCCATTCAATCCCGATTCATTTGTAAAGTATTCCAAATCTTTCAAGCGTACATCTTTGCAGTGGTTGGCAGGGGCTCGCCATGGTTGGCGGTAGTGACATTAATAGTTTTTATATTTTTCAATTTTATTTTTAATTTTCTTTCTTTCTTTACTTTTTAAAAATAATAAAAAATAAAAATATATAAAACAATGAATGGGTTGGGCTTGTCTAGGTAAATGGGTTGTAAATGGGTTCCATTTACAGCCACATATAACTAGACTACCCATTAATAGCCCATTTTATCTAATTTGACTAACCCATATTTGACTCCTTTTTAATGAGTGGGTCGGATATGGGTACTCCTAGGATGGGTGACGTTTTTAGGGAAGGTGTGCCACTTATACCTCAGGGGGCTCGGTATGAGATGGGCCAAAGCAGATAATACCTCAGTGAGTTTAATTCAAGATGTCACACTATCAGACCTTAACTACCTGAATTCACAAAAGCCTCATTCTTATGATTTAGAAATAATACCTGGGCTTTTCGCATGGGAAAGTTACATACATATATGACACCTCCTTTCCTTTCGAATGTAGTTGCAGCCTTTCTTTATCTGAATAAATGTAGCCCGATATATACTCCTTGCTTGGTAATACAATGTGCTGAATTATATCACATGCTATTTGTCCAATGCACAATACTTGCAACGAACCTGAACGAAGTTAAGGACAACAACAACAAGGGTCAAAGGAAGTGTTACCGTCGCCATACTGAGCATCAAATTCAAAGGCTTAAGGATTTCTTCAGGAAGTGCCCTATGCCAGACGGCAGACAAAGAATGGAACTGAGCCAAGAGTTAGGGCTGGGACTTTCGCAAGTCAAGTTTTGGTTTCAAAAACAGGCGAACCCGAGTAAAGACTTAATATGAGCGCCATGAGGTTGAGTTTCTAAGATTGAAAATGAAAAAATCCGGGTAGAGAATAAGATTTATAAGGAAGCTTTCGACTCCGCCACTTGCCCTAACTGCAATAGCCTCCTCACCCTTGACGAAAGGCAGTATCTGAGGATCGAAAATGCCCGGTTAAGAGGTGAGTTAGATCAGTTTACAATAGAACCAAGTTCTGTGGAGGATGTACAAGAAGACCGACCCTATGGGGTCAGCATTGATGCCTCCTAAGGAAGAGGGGATGTCACAACCAACAAGTGGCATTGACGACGAACACACCGCTATGATCAACCAGTTTGATGTTGATGAAGCACCGGACTGTAATGTGCACAGGAGCTTGTATTTCGACTGGTGATTACGTCCTCCACATCACCGATGAGTACCTGAACGAATGCATATGCTTTATTTCCTTGAATGTGATGTTTTCTACTTTATTGATGTCCGAAATAATGCAAAAGCAAGAGTATAATCTACATTGCTCCTATTAAATGCACGGACCCGTTACTGCATCACACTTGGGGAAAAATTAATGGTGAGTAAAATCCGCGGAAACTGAAGGGTAACTCCATATCATTTCATTTATCCTTAACTGCTCCAGTTTTAATTGAACCCATGGTATTCTCAGGAATTTGCAAATTGTTTCGAGAACACAGTCATACTAATGCGAAGTCCTCTTGTTGAATGAAATAGGAACAAATTAATCCGCGGAAATTGCCACTGGATGGACGGCATCAAATAAGGAAAATATGAACGAAAGACCCGAGCAATCTCAAAAATGGGTAATTCTGTATCGTTCCAATTTACCCATAATTGTCTTGAACTCTGAATTGATTCATTCCTAATATGGATGATAAATTGCCTCGAAAAACACCGCGACGTGAAATTGCCCAGTGCAACGCAACAAGACCGCGTCATCTCGAGGATTAACACTTAAAAAAAAGCCCCCATGGATGCCTATGATCTCGTGGAGCAGATGGCATGTGTCGCGACCCTAAAAATTTTTGGATCGGCGGAAAATTCCTAGGTTAACGGATTATCAGGTTAATTAAATTAACTAACCTAATACGGACCCTCCCAAACCCTACCGAATCGCAACTTTGGTTTTTATTCAAATGATTTCAGAATTTGGAGTCGCCACTAATCATTTTTGGTAGGTCGATTAGAAACCTAAGTAAATTAGCGGGAGAACTAAATTACTTCTAAGAACCAGAGATTATGAGTTCGGGGACTTGGTTTACACTAGTTAATTGAAACTAATGCCCTTTCGGTACCTTAATTTCATGGATATCCTAATTTGGCAACTCAAGCTTGGTTTACTCCTAAGGCTGTAGTGGGGTGATCTCTTTTTCGTATTTTTCACTTTTTAAATGGAATGCATATGAATAACATTTTTTTGGTATTTTTAAATCATTAAAAATTCCCTGAAACCGAAAGAGGGAATGTACTAATGACTTTTGTATAGTGTTGTGACCTCTAGCAGGCGGCTCGGCCTACTTATTCTGGGTTCGATGATTCAAAAATTAAATTGTAGAAAATAAATTAGCAAATGAATGACCTCCACCAGGGAGACTCTGCCTTAGCTTGGCCCACCCTTTTTGGAGTTTAATGATGTAGAAATTAAATTACAGGAAGTTAAGTGACGGTAAGTAAAGACCTCCAACGGATAGCCCAGCCTTGGCTTAGCCCTCCCTTTTGGGGTTTGATGGTACATAAATTAAATTGCAAGAAGTTAAATTGCAATAAATAAAAGACCTCCAGTGAGGGACTCGGCCTTGGCTCGACCTACACATCCTGGGGTTTGATGGTACAAGAATTAAATTGCAGGAAATTAAATTGTGATAAATAAAAGACCTCTAGTGAGGGACTCGGCCTTGGCTCGGCCTACCCATACTGGGGTTTGATGGTACCGAAATTAGATTGCAGTAAATAAAGAACCTCCAACGGGAGACTCGGCCTTGGCTCGGCCTACTGTTGACACTTGATTTTTGATCAATTTTATTTTCAAAAATTTTTAGAAAATCCATAAAAATTCATAAAATTCAAAAATCAACTTTGGGGACTTTGGTTTGGCCTAAGAAACCAATTTTGAGCAAAAAATAAATTTCCTTATTTTTCGTAATTTTCTGCATTTTATTTTCAAAAATTCATAAAAATCAATAAAAGTGAGAAAATTGAAAAATCAATTTTGGGGACCTCAGCCTAGCCTAGGGAACTAATTTTGAGCAAAAACTAATTTTCCTTATTTTCTGCATTTTTTTAATATTTTCAGAAATTAGGAAAATAATAAAAAAATAATAAAAAATAGCATCTAAAGTCAGAAAATTACCAAAAATATTAAATATTTTTAATTTAATTTTCCCTTCATTTTTGATGAATAAATTTTGAAAAATGAAGTCTAGAATCTAGGGTTTCTTTGTTAATTTTATTTTTAGATTATTTAAATAATTCTAGAAATTCCATTTTAGCTCTGTAATTTTCCAATTTTCATTTTTAGAGTCGTGTCATCCTCCTCTATTTTTCAAAATTAAAATCCAGTCCAAAAGCCCTCAGAATTGCCCAATTTCGCTGAAAAGGACCAAATGCAATTTCTGATTTTTTAAATTAGTCCCTAAGATCACTAAAAATGAAATTAAAACTTTTATAGGGACTGAATTGAAAATTGGGCGACGTCACCCCATAGATTTTGACCCCCTGAATCCATTGGTGGCAACAATTTTTGCAAAAAAGGGGATTAGGACTTTGGATTTTACAAAATGGGTCCTCGGGTCAAACCCAAAAATTGGGGTTTTCGCGCAAATATTGAATAATTTCTGGGGAAAATGCCATTTTCGAATAGATTTGATGCCCCTGAGCCCAATTATGGTGTCAATTTTGGAAAAAAGTGAACAAATTGGGGTCAATTTGAGATTTTCCCAAATCGGGTCGACCGGGTCGGGTCAACCCGACCCGTTGACCCGTGTCGTTCGTCTTCTTCCCCAAGAGCCTCTGCGCGTGGATTTTGGAAAAGAGAGAGGGTCTGTTGAGGGAGAGGATTCTGAGAGATTTGAGGGAGTTTTTGGGCGAGAATCTGAACTAATTCGGGGGAAGGCGATCTCGGGATGAGGGTACTGGAGTCAGATTTAAAAGGGGACGGGAGGATTCAAAAAAAAAAGAAGAAATTCGGCGAGAAGGGGACTCTGTTTTGGGGAGAGAGGAGTTGGTCGAGAAGTAGAGGGCTTCGCCAAGCTATTTGCGAAGGAACCAAGCTCCAACGTTGGCGGCACGAGCTTCCTGAAGCTCGAAGGAATCATTTGAACCAAACGGTGAGTCGTTTCGTTGCTGCTGCGGTAAAACGCCATTGACGCACAGTCAAAGGTTCGTCAATGGCGAGTTCCGCATTTTCCTATCATCCTTCACAATTCTCGGTTTGAAATACTCCTTAGGTTGCGCTGATTGCCTTCCTTCCTTTTTTTGCATTTTCGCTGCGCTAAACCCTATTGCCTACCCCCCAACCGTCTGAGCATACCGCGGGCCTCATAACTCGCATTAGACGTTTTCGAGCTTCGAGGATGATCAGGTAAGTTTTTCTGAAGCTCTAATGAGGATGATTGACTATTTTTTCTGGTTGTTAGAGTGTAGGAATGGCTCGTACAAAACTCGCCGGAGCGTCGTCCTCGGCCGACGCAAGTTCAGGTAGCTTAGACATTTTTCTAGGTCTAGAATCGTAGCATGTTCGCGTTTAGTTTATCAGGATGGGTAGGAACTTGAAATCGGCTAGAAATCTTGTCGCTTTAGGTTCGTTTCACCATCGCCGGCGAGATTCCGGCTAGGTCGCCGGGGACTGCAACGCTCCGGTCATCTTCAACCTCGGTCATGTTGACCGGACGAAGGTGACGTGGCGATGACGTGGCCTCCACATCATACGCCACGTCAGCTCGGTTGCAAAGTTCAAGTGACAATCTTGATCGGACGACCCTAGAATATCCACGTGGCGAGTCCTGGACAATCGGATTAGGGGCGGGCGAAAAAATAAAAAATAGAATAAAAAATTCAAAAAAAAAAATAAAACTCCTAAGACTACGTCGTTTTGGACGGTTAGTCGTTCGGGCCGGGTTAGGATAATGGGCCGGGTCCATTTGACCCGGTCCGTATAACAAATAATAAATAAATAAAAACAATAAAAAATAAAAATCGTGAAAATCAATAAAAAATTTAGCAAAATAGAAAATCCCGAAAATAAATATTAAAAAAATTAAATAAAAAAAATTTAAAAAAAAATTAGAAAAACTAATAAATCCAAACGGCGTCGTTTTAGGTTTAGGGTTTTAGCTTTGGGTTCGGGTCATTGGGCCGGGTCAACCCGACCCGGTCCGGAAAATTAATAAAAAAATTAATTAAAAGAAAAATAATAATAAAAACAAAAAACAAAAATCCTAAAATAGGAAAAATCCCCAAAAATCACAAAAAATTTTGAAAAAATTCTAGGAAAATTATAAAAAAATTCAGAAAAGCTTAAAAAAAATCAGGAAAATTCGGGAATCACAGGAAATAAAAAATGATTAAATTTTGTAAAAAAAATCATTTAAATTCATAAAATTTTTAAAAAATTCGGAAATTTTATTAAAAAAATAAAAGAAAATTGTTTTTAAAAAAAAAAGGGAATAATCTAGAAAATCAAAAATAAAAATCTCAGAAAATATAGAAAATGTTCTAAAAAAATAGGAAAATTCTTAAAAAGTCCTAAAAAAGTCTAAAAAATTACAGAAAAATCCTAAAAAAAATGCAGAGAAATTCAGAAAAATTCTCAAAAATTATGAAAATCAAGGAAAAATCATACTCAACCCAGTTTCACATTTTGACCCCCCGACCCCTTAGGAAATTACCATTTTACCCCTCTGGTCCATATGACCCAAATCATTCCAAATCATCCCAAATCACCCCCGGACCTAATTGGTGTGTTTTCTCGACTTCTAAGACTCCCCTAGGCCCGCTTTGACTGGTTTTGATGTGATTTCTCCTTGATTTAATCCCTTGATTGCGCATTTATTTCTATGGTTGTGATTGATAGAATAGATACTCCAATTTGCATGAATACCTTAGATCTTAAAGCCTACCTTACCCAATCTCGCCTGCATGAATTCCTTAAGATAGAAAAATCACTCAATTTAGGTACCGAAAGGGCGTCGATAGCAATATCGACGTAACTAAGTCCCCGAATCTAGAACTCTGGTTTTCGTAGGATCGAACGATCCCTCCCAATCGTTCGGTAGGGTTCCCAGTCATACCCTCCAATAAATGACTGGTGGCGACTCCGATGGCATGCACACTATTCACATGTCACCCGACCACACCAAGGTCGATCCCGACTTAAATTTCCCTGACGCGATTGGTATGGGCCTGGGAGGGCCCGAGCTAAGCCCAAATACCCACAATGAGCCTAGCAATCCATTAGCTCCCTCGGGATTCGGAAAATCTCGGGAGTGTCGCGACAGACTGGCGACTCCGCTGGGGAGTTAGTTTAACCCATTAGAGGACTTGAGCCGATTAAAAAGTTGGGTGTTTTCTAACATGTTTTTCTGCAGGCGCTCTTGAAGGTGAGGTAAGTCCACTAACCAAATGTGTTAGATGTTTTTGCAGGTGGGAGCTATAAGGGGAGGAGTGATTGCTGACATGTTTTATGCAGGATTGGAGTTTGGGGTTGGTTGTTTATTTTCTGCAAATTAGAAGCGCTGTTTGATATCAACTGCTGTGCATGACTTGCATATTTTGAGGGTCACGACACATGCACACACAAGCGCCTAAACCCAAGCCGCGAAACACTCTTTTCAGGTCGCCATAGACAGGGATCGGTATGCAAAGCTCTAGCGTTTGATTGCGCCTGGGTTGACCATATTTGATCCCGCTCGCTATCTGAATTGATGATTCTTCCACTTGACGTTCGATTGCGCTTGTGGGCAAAGTCATCGAATCAGATAGTGGGAGCTTTTTAGGTCCATACCCTGTCCCTTCTTTTATTTTCTAGAGTCAATTCCTCACTTGTCCCATGCGCATGTGAATTGGTCGGTTGGTATACCTAAAACCAAAAATAAAAGGATCTGGTTGGTAAGGCTTTCTTACTCTTAGCTTGTAATTCATTCCCATGCACGTTAAATTATGTATACCACGCATCTCATACATCATCTCATACA
>JAGVVM010013087.1:0-14000 GCA_019149425.1 Psidium friedrichsthalianum
CCTTCTGATCATTGAAACTTAGCTGAATAGTTTTGCATGAACTGATGAACTCATTAATGAAAATGCTCGTACATGTTACCTCTGACACTGCCTAACAAGTAACACATTCCCAATGTTCAAGTTACCTTCCAAGGTCTCGAAATTTATTTGACAATTATTGAATGAACAAGCCTAGTTGTCGAGAAACTACCAGGCGTTTCTTCCAAATCCTTAGGTAAGTATATCTTCAACCTAAACCTTTTAAGAGAATGAATTCTGGTGATTGTCGGGATACTCAAATCTAGTGCGGCACATATAGTCATCCAGTGAACAAGCAAGTATGACACAGTCAGCCTGTCTACGCCATGATCGCTAACTAAGAAGACTCAGGTAAGTTTTCTGAACCCTTTCGACTCATGAACGATATGTTCTCATGAGACTTTCACTAGTTCACGATTGACCCGCTCTCGTGCTCTTGATTTCTGCCTCTTTGGCTTATTCCTAAAGCAACAGGAGAATATAACTTGGGGTTTAAGCTTTTGCAGGATTCCTAGTCTACCCAGATCCTAGATTAGCACCTAAAAATCATTTTTCAGTCAATAGCTCTTCTGTCTACCCAAAAAAGATGACATTTAGGTAATCATTAGTGACTTCTAACACAGAATAATCCATTCCCAAGTCCTGAGTTGCAGACACCACATAGATGAGCCCTTTTAGTAGGGTATGCCATCTCTGGAACCCTTCCATTGGAAATCCCAATACGAAACGTTCCATTTTCAAGTCCTGAGTTGTAGGCACCACACGAACGAGCCCTTTTAGTAGAGTATGCTGTCTTTGGAGCCCTTCCATTGGAAACTCCAATATGGAACGATCCGTTTTCAAAAGTCCTTCCTACAGGCACAAAGTCCTTCTTATAGGCACAAAAGTCCTTCTTACAGGCACAAAGTTCTTCCTACAAGCACAAAGTCCTTCTTACGGGTACTCTTTCGGCAGATCCCACATTGGGTTAAACGTTTTCAAAAGTCCTTCCTACAGGCAGCAAGTCCTTTCTACAGGCATCAAAGTCCTTCTTACAAGCATAGAAGTCCTTTTTACAGGCACCAAGTCCTTTCTACAGGCATCAAATCCTTCTTACAGGCACAAAAGTCCTTCCTACAAGCACAAAAGTCCTTCCTATAGGCACAAAGTCCTTCCTACAAGCATGTTCTGCTCAGTAGAATCCTTTCATCAGGATTCTATCATGGTACGACCCACAATACAGGTCAAAATTCAGGCGAATCCTCTAAATAGGATAAATCGCCACTAGAATCCTTTCATCATGAACTCTGCTATGGGTTGACCTACATACGGGTCAAAATGTGGGCGAATCCTTTAAGTAGGATAGATCGCTACTATCGTCTTTTCATTAGGAACTCTGCCATGGGTTGACCTACCATACGGGTCAAATCTTAACCTCTCCGAAGTACCCTTAGAATGAATCTTTGGGTGCTTGTTTAAAGAGCATTCATGTCAGGAAATAGTCATACAATGGGCAGGTAAGTGCCAAGTAAACTCTCTTTTCTATCTTTCCCTCACTTCATGAGAGTCTCCTCAAATCCGGTCTGGATTAGAATCTACATAGAGAGGTATTGGAAATCAAATGTCACAACTCTTTTTATTTTCCAAGGTTAAGTCGATCAGAAATCAAGTGTCATCTCGTCTTTGAAATGAACCTCTACCGAGCTTCCTTTCAAAGAGGGGCAGCAATTGACATATGATTTTTAATTACCTTTTTCCTTTTAAAATCAATGAAAAAATCTATAAAAATTCATAAAATTAAAAAATCATCTTTGAGGACCTTGGCCAAGCCTAGGGAACCAATTTTGACCAAAGAATAAATTTTCATATTTTCAGTATTTTTCAAAATTTTTTTATTTTTATTTTCAAAAATTCATAGAAAATTAAGTAAAAATGAGAAAATTGAAAAATCAACTTTCGAAGCCCTGGCCAAGCTTAGGCAACCATCTTTTAATAAAAAAATAATTTTTTCTATTTTTTCTATTTTTTAAAATATTTTTCAAAAATCAAGAAAATATTTCAAAATAAATAGTGTTTGAGGCCACAAAAATATCAAAAAATAGTCAGTATTTTTCTTTTCATTTTCTATTCATTTTGGCCAGAGAAAATTTGTAAAAATTAATCTGGAATCAGCAATGATTTTGTTAATCTCATTTTCAGGTCAATTAAAAAAATTATTATAGAAAATTCATTTTAGCTCTGTAATTTTCGATTTTTGTATTTCTGGAGTCGTGACATTGTCCTCTAATAGTCCAAATTTTTCAATGACCTAATGGTGCATTTTCCAGTTGCTATGTCTGGAAACTACTAAAAGAGTGTTAACACTTGTCCTGTATTGCGAGGGACGAGATTGGGGGGTCACTAAAATTATGTGAACAACCTGAAATACATGAAAATGTGAAGAAAGACAGAACCATTGATCTCAATATGCAAGTTTCTGCTGATGATTCTAAGCCAGAAATTAAGAGGCCCAAGACTGAAGATGCAGCCTCTCCATCTCAAAATGCAGCGACTGGCACTACTAAGAACATGGATATCATCATCGGGGTAGAAGATTTTAAATGCAAACCGCATGATGTTCAACCGAATAGTGGGATGATTAAAGTGGATGCTGAGTCTTATCTTGATGATGAAACTTGCTCTCATAAAGAAGAAGCCGATGTAGCCGATTTGAGGGATTTCTCTAATGCGAAGTGTCCACTAATGGATCCAGATATATTGGAACATCTCCCAGAAGGTTCTGAGCAAGTGAACTTGGTTGAAGTAGCTAGGCATTCTTGGCTTCGAAATTGTGAATTTCTTCAAGATTGTGCAATTCGTTTTCTATGCGTGCTTCACTTGACAGATTTGGGGACTATATATCTGATCATATGTAGACCAGAGTGGGAAATTCGCCATGGAAGTCTGTTAGGTATTAAGTATCTGATTGTTGTGCGGCGATGGTATTCAATTTGACTTCAAAGTATTTGTTTAGCTATAATGCCAAAGCATCAATGAGTGGTGGCTTCAGAACGTGAGGGGGTGTTGACAATAAAGAGAAAAAGAGAGCTTCATGCGTTGCACGTGGAGAGAATGATGAGGACGATCAATAGGCTATCGGTGAAGTAATGGGTGCACCGAAAGGAGAGGAAGGGGCCCTAGTCCATGGGGTTGTTATGTTGGTCGTGGCAGAGATATGTCTACTAGCCTTCTTGTTCGCAATCTTCGTCATAATTGCAGGCCAAAAGATCTTCGCAGGCCATTTTGGGCAGTTTGGTGCTCTTAAGGGCGTTTATTTGCCTAGGGACTAATACATTGGGGAGCTACGTGGTTTTGGTTTCGTCCAATATGTAGATCCTGCTGATGCTACAGAGGCTAAGTACCATATGGATGGATATGTGCTTCTTGTTCGGGAGTTGACCGTTGTATTTGCCGAAGAGGATAGAAAGAAACCAACTAGAATGTGGCAGAGGGGGCACGAAACAAAAAAAAAAAAAAAGAGGAAGAGTGAAATTAGAAAAAGGGAGCTCCCACTCATGACAGTAGGTAGAGGGCGCATTACTGGGGGATCCAGTGATGAAAAGATTCATCCTTTGGGCACATTACAATGAGCACATTTTTGCCACTTTGCTGGCCTGACTGAGTGGTAGGGCATAGAGAAAAAGAAGAGCACTACCTCCGAAAGCAAGGGGGGCTAGAGATCGAGGATAGCTCTTCGCAGGTCATCGTGGCCTTGGCCGGATCATGGACTCTGAGTCGCTGGTTCGTCGAGGCAGCAAAGCCAAGCCCTTTTATGAGACCAAGGTCCACCCCTCAGAAGTCCCCTTCTCTCAGGAGCATCGACCGTGAAGCTGCCCCTCCATCCCTATTCAAACTTAAGCTGTTTCACGTGGACAAGCCAGCGGTGACTTGCTGCTGCACCGTTGTCTCAGATCTAGGTCTTTAGACCATGCTGGTCAAACCAATGTTGGTTGAATAGAGGACAATTCTCTTTGAGGCCTTTGCATGTTTAAACTCTACGTATAAACGTATGCTTCTTGCACGCATGATATACCGTGAAAGAGGAAGGAAAGCTGTGTGATTTGTCTTGATGCACCGAGATCTCTATTGAAGAGAAGAGGAAAAGCAAGGCTGGACATTTGAATACATCAATAAAGACCATTGGATAGCACCCCACCAAGTTGTGCGATGTCAGCAATGAACCATCAACCAACTCGAAGTAGCTTTGGACAGCCGTTCGACATTACTAAGGGATCCTTTTTTAATCACATTTGCCATTATAAATGCGAGTTTGGCGTCATGACGTGCTGTCCTCGGGCTAAAGTGACAATTCAAAGACAAGGCCAGTCTGGAGGAGATCCTGGAATGAGGAGAGAGCGAGGAGCTTATCGAAGGAAGAGGGGGGTGTTTGGTTTGAGGATCTTGGATAGCTCCCCAGATTAAAAAACAAAAGGGTTTGGAGACGGATACGAAGGGAAGACATCGTTACCTAAACCTCCTTTGAATAGATCTCTACTCATGCTCCTCCCTCCGTGTCTTTTGGCGTTCACGTTGTTTCTGCTATTCATCTTCACCATCTCCTCGTCAAAGTTGGACGTCGTCGGTGTCTGTTAGATTTTGCGGAAGGGTGTTTAGTTTTATAAGTGAGTGAATTTGGTGACAAGGGAGCACAATGGAAATGAAAACTTCTATTAGTTTTGTGAATGTTACAAAGGGAGAAGGAGAGCTCTTTGTTGTTTTTCTTCTACTTTTTTCTAGTACTTCATGGCCTATTTATAGGCCTCTTCCACCTCCATAGTGGAAAATTCTAGAACATCCTAGATAGACACATTTCTAGACTTTTCTATAAAATCTAGAGCATATTTTTCTAGATTTTTCTACACATTACCCTTCTAGGAATATTCTAGAAATTCTCTAGAAGTATCTTAAATACTCATATCTTTCTAGACTATTCTACAAAAGTTTATCCTAGAATATTCTAGAAATTGGATCAACTTTCTAACACTCCTCCTTGATCCAATTTCGTGATACTCCAAGCATGCTCCGTAGTGCCTCGAACTTTGTTGGCGGCAGTGCTTTGGTGAATATGTCCGCAACTTGATCTTCAGTCTTGCAATATTGGAGCTCGATCTCTCCATTGCTTTGCACTTCTCGAATGAAGTGATATTTAACGTTGATATGTTTAGTTCTTCCATGAAAGATGGGATTCTTGGATATAGCTATTGCCGATTTGTTGTCGCAAAATATTGGAGTTGATTTCGTTTGTTTTTCTCCAAGGTCTTCTAGAATTCTCCGAAGCCATATTGCTTGACTGGTAGTTATTGCAGCTGCGACGTATTCAGCCTCCGCAGTAGATTGTGCCACCGAGTCTTGTTTTTTGGATGCCCATGAGAATATTCCAGAACCCAATGTGAATGCATAGCCAGTAGTACTCCTCCTATCATCAGCAGAACCTGCCCAATCGCTGTCGGTGTAACCAATGAGTTTGGCCGTTGCACTTGGCTGATACCAAATGCCATAATTTGTAGTTCCTCGTAAGTATCGCAGAATTCTTTTGGCTGCTCCAAGGTGAATTTGACTCGGACTCTGCATGAATCGTGATAGCAAACTTGTCGCATACATGATGTCTGGTCGTGTAGCAGTGAGATATAGTAGACTGCCAATCAAACTTCTATAGAGGGTCGCGTCAGCTTTTTTTGCTCCATCTTCCTTTAGCAATTTTTCGTTTGTTACGAGCGGTGTCGTAACTGCTTTACAGAAATCCATCTTAAATTTCTTCAGGAGGTTCTCGGCATATTTCTTTTGTGAGATAAAGACTCCTTTATTTTGGTCGATCTCAATGCCGAGAAAATAGTGCATCAAGCCCAAGTCTGTCATCTCGAATGTCTTCATCATTTCTTCTTTAAATTCTCGAATCATCTTCTCATTGTTCCCTGTATATATAAGATCATCCACATATAGAGAGACAATGAGAGTGTCAGACTCACCTTGGGTCTTGATGTAGAGCGTTGGCTCACTCATGCTCCTCCTGAATCCTTGCTTGGTGAAGTATTCATCAATTCGGCTATACCACGCTCGTGGTGCCTGCTTTAATCCGTAGAGGGCCTTCTTGAGCTTTAGAACTTTTTCTTCTTGGCCTTTGACTATAAAACCTTGTGGTTGCTCCACATATATTTCTTCTTGAAGATATCCATTTAGAATGCTGACTTCACGTCTAGTTGATGGATCTTCCATTCTTTTTGTGCTGCTAGTGCTATAAGAGCACGAATAGTATCTAGACGAGCAACAGGAGCAAAAGTTTCAGTGTAGTCGATACCTGGTTGTTGCAAATATCCCTTCGCCACAAGCCTTGCTTTATGCTTCTGGATTGAACTATCTGCATTGAGCTTCGTCTTGTAGACCCACTTGACGCCAATGATCTCTTTGTCTTCAGGATGATCGACGAGCTCCCAAGTTTCATTTTTCTCGATCATCTTGATCTCTTCCTCCATGGCTTTTATCCAAACTTCTTCTTTGGATGCTTCTTCATAGTTTTCTGGTTCTAAGGCAGCAAAGTTGCATGTGTCATAAATTCTTCTAAGGGATTTTACCCTCATTACTGGAGATTCTGGAGTAGATTCTTCTTCTGTTGCTCTCGGAGAAGATGGTGGCGTCACGTCGTGAGTGGTGGAGTCTGATGCTTCACCTTCTTCTTGTGTTGTTGACTCCTCACGAGCAGGTGGTGTGTCAGGCAAGATGACATACTTCTTCTCGATCTTCTCATTCTCCCAGTTCCAAGCGGCATTCTCATCGAACTCGACGTCTCGACTAATCATGAGCTTCTTAGTTCTTAGGTTGTAGATGCGATAGCCTTTTGATTGATCACTGTAGCCAAGGAAGATTCCCTTTTCTGTCTTCTCATCGAGCTTGCTTCTCTTTTGAGATGGAATGTGAACATAGCATATGCAACCAAACACTTTGAGATGTTTTGCTGAAGGCTTCCGTCCACTCCATGCTTCAACTGGAGTTTTGTTTTGAACAGCTCTAGTTGGACATCTATTTAAGATGTATACAGCCGTATAGACTGCTTCTGCCCAGAACAAGTTGGGAAGGCCTTTGTCCTTTAGCATGGACCTTGCCATCTCCATGACAGTTCTATTCTTCCTCTCTGCTACTCCATTTTGCTCTGGGGCGTAGCCAACAGTTAGTTGACGATGAACTCCTTCGTCTTCACAGAATTTGTTGAACTCCCTTGAGTTGTATTCTGTGCCTCTGTCGCTCCTTAGGACTTTGATTTTGCGGCCACTTTGATTCTCGACGTGGTTCTTGAATTTCTTGAAAATAGAGAAAACCTCTGATTTTTCTCGAAGAAAGTAAACCCACGTCATTCTTGTGAAGTCGTCGATGAATAGAATAAAATATCTATTCTGACTGGCTGTGGGGGTCCTCATTGGACCACAAACGTCCGTATGGACTAGTTCCAATGGTTTTTTAGCTCTCCATGCACTTTCAGATGGGAAGGACTGCCTTTGTTGTTTTCCAAGGAGGCAACCTTCACAAACATCTGAAATTTCTGAAATTGCTGGAAAATCTCTCATCATATTTTTCTGATGGAGAATTTTCAGTCCAGCAAAGTTGAAGTGGCCGAATCTTCGATGCCATAGCCATGACTCATCAAGTTGAACTTTCATGGCCATATCTCTAACATAGTTCCATCGAATAGGAAAATTCCTATTTTTCATTTTAACAGAGGCAATAATATTTTTATACTTGTCGTAGATAATGCATGCATCTCCACTAAAGTATAGTGAATACCCATTCTGAATCATTTGGCCCACACTGAGTAGATTTTGTGCAAGACTAGGTACTAGATATACTTCATGAATATACTTTGGGCCTTTCTTAGTTTCAACGGTTATAGTCCCTTTTCCTTTCACATCGACCAATGCACCGTTGCCCAATCTCACTTGTGTTTTTACCGACGTATCAATATCGGTAAATATTGATTCATCTCCCGTCATATGATTGCTACACCCACTATCAATATACCATGGATCATTTTTCTCATCATTTGCCACTTGGCCTGCATAGAATAAATGATCTGTCTTTTCTTCCACCTTTTCTTTTCCTTTTTCTTCAGCATAGTTGGCTCGATAATTTGTTTTCGAGCGACAGTCTTTTTCTACATGGCCATATCTTTTACAAAAGCGACATTGTGGTTTATTTCTAAACCAGCAATCTTTTTCCAAATGATTATTTTTCTTACAGATACCACAAGGTGGATACTTTTCCTTTTGAGTAGTTTCTCCTCCTCTTTTATTTTTCCATAAGCTCCTTCCACCATTTTTAGATTGATGAGACCGTATGTTTATTTTAGACTGAAAGGCACTTTCAACTGAATCTTCATCTTGTGCCATCAGTCTTTTCTCATGTGCTTCTAGAGAGCCAATCAATTCACTTACTGTTAGGGTCGTTAAATCCTTAGTTGCTTCTATCGTTGTGACAATAGGATTGTATTTTCGGGTAAGTGACACTAGTATTTTCTCTACAACCCTCTGATCGGTGATTCCATCTCCATAGGCTCTCATTTGATTCACTAGTTCTTTTAGTTTCCAACGTATTCTTGTACGGTCTCATTTCTTTCATTTTAGAATTCTCGAATTCTCTTCTCAAAGTTTGAAGTCGAATAGTGCGTACCTTGTCTGATCCTTGAAATTCTTCTCGTAATATTTCCCAAGCTTTCTTCGCAGTATTTGCTCCAATTATTCTTGGAAAAACCGTTTCTGAGAGTGCTTGCTGAATAACACATAGTGCCCTTGCATCCTTTTGTAGTTGATCCTTCGGAACAGATGCACCTTCTCGCGGAGCATCATAACCTTTCTCCACGATGTCCCATAAATCTTGGGCCATCAAATACGTAGTCATTTTGATGCACCAATAGTCGTAGTTATTCCCATCGAAAATGGGAATCGGAAATGAGGATGTGGCGGTGTTGG
Source organism: Psidium friedrichsthalianum (assembly GCA_019149425.1). Lineage (NCBI taxonomy): Eukaryota > Viridiplantae > Streptophyta > Magnoliopsida > Myrtales > Myrtaceae > Psidium > Psidium friedrichsthalianum. The sequence goes on from JAGVVM010013087.1 coordinate 8,991, forward strand.
CCATAGTTTTGGTAGTAGAAGTTTTGGTGAGGTTTTGCAAAGGTTGGTTAGAACAAACGCTCAAAACCAACCGGACGAGGCTCTGATACCACTGTTAGATTTTGCGGAAGGGTGTTTAGTTTTATAAGTGAGTGAATTTGGTGACAAGGGAGCACAATGGAAATGAAAAGCTTCTATTAGTTTTGTGAATGTTACAAAGGGAGAAGGAGAGCTCTTTGTTGTTTTTCTTCTCTTTTTTCTAGTACTTCATGGCCTATTTATAGGCCTCTTCCACCTCCATAGTGGAAAATTCTAGAACATCCTAGATAGACACATTTCTAGACTTTTCTATAAAATCTAGAGCATATTTTTCTAGATTTTTCTACACATTACCCTTCTAGGAATATTCTAGAAATTCTCTAGAAGTATCTTAAATACTCATATCTTTCTAGACTATTCTACAAAAGTTTATCCTAGAATATTCTAGAAATTGGATCAACTTTCTAACAGTGTCGCTACCTTAGACGACTGCAACGAGTAAACGTCCGGGAATCCTGCCTAGAAGCTGTTGGTGTAACCGTGCTTGGGACTTGCCGCTTTGCTCGCGAACATGGCGTAGAAATCTGTTTGATTGAAACTCAAAGCCCTCGGAGTTGGTTCTCGGGACGACTGCACTGATTAGTTCTACACGCCAGTGAGGTTGGAGGTGCGTGGCGTGGTGGAGTTGAGGCCATGAGACTGGAAGGATGAGATCATGGAGGAAACGTTGGACCTGCGGATAACCACGTGGAGCTTCCCGTCCTCATCGATCTCGGCGTCGGCCTGCAACGGCTCACGCTTATTGAACGAGACGACGTCGCACTCGACCCGAAACGAGGTGATGGATCCCGCGGTCTTGGGGAGCTGCTCGTTGATGAGGAGCTTGGTACCTCGGTACTCGAACATGAAGACCTTGAGAGTGTACCAAATGACGCTCTACATCACCACGATTTGGACCATGAGAGAACCCGAGAAGCCGCCGTACATGGCCTTGAGAAGAAGAATACCTATCGCCAGCGTATTAGGCAAGGTGGAGATAAAGAAGAAGGTGATCGTCCACTCGAGGTTGCTGCGCTTGGTGAAGGCGTGCCAGAGGAAGAGCACAAAGAGGATGACTACTTTCTGCAGGAAGTCAGTGGCAATGAAGTGGTAGTTTATGGTGTAAATGTTCTTGGTGGAGATGGTGGTTTTCTCCTTGAGATGGCGGTGCAACGCTGCTCTTCTTCTTGGGTTCTTTTTCCAATTCTTGTTCTTCATCTATCCGAAGCTGCGAGTGATTGGAGAGTGATAGAGGTAAACGGTACTCCGGAGTTAATGGTGTGGGTTCTACAACTGTCCGACCTCCATTTCAGCGTCCACCATCCTCTCCGAGCGGTCTAATTCAAGACCCTTGTCGCCCCTATTCTCTCCCTTGTCAACCCGTCTCTAGTCCTCATCACCAGCAATCGAACTGAAGGGAAGAGCGAGGATTTGCTCACGGTGAAGCTGAACGAGGCAGAATGGTTATAGTACCGAGACATGATGGAGGAGGTGGTGAGACAGAGCGGTCTCGCTAAGAACCTCTTTTACAATCTTAGAGGGAATCATGATAACTTCGGCGTCAACGTTGAGGGCGATTCGCTCGACTTGTTCTCTAAGTACAGTATCAAGGCCCAATGGGGAAGAACTGGTAACATCAATAGCGTCACTCTTTAGGCAGGGGAGCGGAAACACTTGTTCGTGGGATTGGATAGTACAATATCTGTGGGTACACGAGGACCGACTAATTTCTTTGGACATCCCACTGATCAACTCTTAGCCGAACTGGATTCTAAGCTATCATAGTGGGATTCACTAATCGCTAAATCAGCGACCAAGATATCATTCGGGCATTTCCTACTTTTGTTCTCAGCTGCCTCATCTTCGGGGAAGAGCTGAGAGATATTTTTCTCAAACATTCGCTATCTGCTTATCTTTGCAGACATCTCCACACAAGGTTTGGCAAGAACCTGAAACGTCATCACCAGTCAAGAGATAGCCTTCCGTTTTTGCACAATTTGTTCCAGCTAAACATTCACCAAATGCCTACTTCGCGGGATCAGAATTGTTCTTTGAAGCAACCCCATCCAAAGAATTCTGAGAATGGGAGATGGGTGATTGGATAAAGAGTCGAGCTATGCATATTTTAGCCATCGATGGTGGTCATGTCTCATACCTAGATATTGATTTCAAGCAAGGAGTGAATGAAATTATTATTGCGCTTACATTTCCACTGGATTCACGATTTATGTCCACATCTTTGTCCCATCACAAGGGGAATTTTTTTACAGTGCGTCCTAGAATTATGGAGCCTTTTGAGGATCCGTTGCTCGATAGATATTGGCTTCAGATTGAAGCTATTGACATGGCTGGTAAATCAAGTTCGACAGAATTAAGGCCATTTTCCATTAATGGTCTAACTGCTCAAGTCTCATGGACGTGGAAGGAGTTTTGTTTTTGTCATGGTTTGTCAATGGGCTGGCTTATATCTCCCTTTATTCTAGTATGCCCTGTGCTTTATGTTCTCTATTCTCCTTATCCAAACTGCACTCTAGACATTCCTAAAGGAGCAGTACTCATACATGAGATTTGCCACTGGTGAAGGCATTGTGGGGGGTGTAGCATGGTGTTTGCAGGAGCTCTGCAAAATTCCTGGGTTATGGCTTGGCATTTTGGGTTACTTGTTCTTCCTTCTTTTGTTCCCTTGGTTATGTGGCCGAATATTTACCAATGACGGAAGGGGGGTACATGACCTACAAGGGTTGGGTTGTTAAGGACACCCATTTACATGAAAATCACGAGCTTGTGGGATTTTCGGATGATGATAGTTGTTCTTCCTTATCTTTTCACTGTGGTATTGCCAATGATACTAGTTTATGGAGCTTTGGCTGCTGAAAGAGGCTTTCATCAACATAGATGCTCCACTGCAGTGAAAAAGAAAGATGATTATGATCTGGAGAAAAGGAGATCGCTAAAGCATGATACGCCAGGAATTGAGAGACCGGTTCCAACGATTGGAGATCGTTGGTTGTTGAAACCTTTTGTGGTGGTTTGCTTAGCAGTTTGTTGCAAGCATTTTGTGAACTGTAGAGCTCTTACAAAAGCTTACGAGATGAATCCGTTCACAAATTTTTTGGGTTACAGCCTTTTGGTTCCTATATTACTATATTACGCAGTCTACAAAACGAGGGGCAACAACCAACTCAGGCGTTGAAGAGGTAAACTCTTGCTTCTATGGCTTGGACTGGTCATTTCACTCCTAAGGAAAATTGCAATTTCAACTATCAAACACTTTGTCAAGAAATCTGAAAAACTGTTTCTCAAACCAAACATGGGAGCACTAGTAAAGGATATGCGTGATGCTTCATTCGTGGTTTTAAAAAAAAGAGAATAAAAAGAATAAAATTAGAATAGTAATTGGTGGATTGTTTGTCCGGTTATTATGCCACGTCATTCATGTAATTAGAGCACTTTGTTTTGCATGTTACATTATAGTTGCGTTAATATCTTGTCATTTTGCATGTTTAATCGATTAGTTAAATTTCGCATGAAGGAAGATTTAATCTTAATTTTCGCATGTCTTGCATTGCATTCCTTTAATTATTCATGTCATTTAATTCATTTTTGCTCACTCACGCATTCACGGCCATTCGTGCATTGCATTCATGAAAATAAAAAAAATGAAAATGAAAAATTCATAAAAATCATAAAAAAATTCTAAAACAATTCTAGAAAATTCAAAAAAATTCCAAAAATTAGGAAACGGGCCATTTCAATTGGCCAATCCTATTTTTGATGAATTTCCTTCCCGATCTTTCCAAAAATGATGATTTTTGCCCCTCATGGGTAAATCGTTTCAAAAATTCAAAAAAGTTTCAGAAGTTCTCAAAATTTTGGAAAATAGGAAATGACCACATTCAACTGGTTTGACCTATTTTCACTTCCCGAGCTTTGAAAAATGACCATTTTACCTTCTGGTCAATTTAACCCAAACTTTTCTCCAATCATCCCAAATGATTTTTCATGAAATAAAATGATACTGAAAGGGCGTTAGAGTAATCTGGCGTTAGAGTAATCGACCTACCAAGAACGATTAGTGGCGACTCCAAATTGAAAAATCATTTGAACAAAAACCAAAGTCACGATTCGGTAGGGCTTGGGAGGGTCCACGTTAGGTTAGTCAATTAACTTGATAATCCGTTCACCCGATCGAGAATAAAAATAATTTCTTTTCGGGTCGCGACACTCTACCCCTCTCTTACGTATGTCTGGGTTGGCGTTAGCTTCTGTGAGTTGAGTTTGTTGGACGTCGTTTGGTCGCGACGATTCCTAGGTCGTCGTTGGTGTTGATTAAATGGACATGGCATAGTTGTTCGCAGGATATCGCGCGCTCGTAGGTTTCATGGCGTGACAGCACGTGCAGGAGTTTAGAACAAGTTTCAACCGAAATGGTTGAGGGATGTAAAATCAGCCATGGATGGACATTCGAAGGTCCGAAAATGGTTCGTACCAATTTAGAGGTTGCAAGGATGATCAGAAGGGTCCAGAGGCTTCCTTAGAGACAGTGAGCTTAAACATGGCGGTAGCTGACTTTGGTTTTGCTTCGATAAGTCTGATGAAGATTCGATAGCTTCGGCGGAGACTTGGCATAATGCAATTTCAAGCCTAACCACCTCTTTCTGCTCGCCAAAGATCTCCTCTCTCTGGTATGTGATCTAGAACACAGTAAACCTCACTCTATTTGAAAATGTGTGAGTCTTTTATCCCCAAAATTTCAATTCGAGCCAAGTGTGGGAGCGGTTTGGTCAACAAGAAGCTGGCATGGCACGTGACTTCACGTGCCAAATGGTTAGTTATTGAATGTAGAGCACGGCAATTTAGAGCTCAAATTGGGTTCTCTACCCAAATTTGCACGTATGGTCATTGGGGAGAAATGGTCCAGCCGGAGTCTGGATCTTGTTCGGATTTGGTATA